>VIAB01000323.1:320619-334891 GCA_009801035.1 Oophaga pumilio | reverse complement strand
CCGATCCGATATTTTTAGATATCGAGCAGTATCGCTCAACAGTGTCAACACTAATTTTGATATTTGCAATTTATTGTCTCACTGCAGAAAAATGCTTGATTTTTCTGCTTCTAGCATTTATTCCAAATGCTAGAGAATGTTACCAGTATTAGATGTGTATTGACTTACAGTGTGCTCTACTAATCTCATTGCAGAACTGTGTGTACAATTAACATAGTGCCGGAGAAATTAACTTTGTCTCTTTGCAAACACAACTGCATCTCTGCTAGTGCTGTCAGCTCTGATGTGTTCCCATCTCCCCAGACTAGCTACCAATGGGATGGATGAAAGCTGACAAGTTGATACTAGTAATCAGGCACAGCTAAGCAGCTGAGCTGACAGCAATATGAGATGGGAGCTTTAACTGCAGATGTGTTTGTAATGAGACAAATTTCAGTTCTGCTGTATTGTTTTAGTTATAATCATACATAGCTCTGTAGTGAGCTCAGGAGAGCAGACTGTCAGTCATTACATGTCTCACACTTTTATTGACCTCTTTCATTTAAAATAAGCTTTGGAGGCATACTCTTGGGGAGATCTATGTCCAGCCCATAAATCTTAACAGCTCATTTAAATATTAAGAAAAGCATAGATTTCTCTAGTATAAGACATCAAATCACAGATATCGAGGTATCAATTTAATCTTTTTTATTATCTACATGCCTATGAGGGCTTAGAAGGGTTGATACTAATGACATATTTACTTTAAAATATTTTTGAGTGGACCATTTTGGTTTAAAAAATAGTGAAATACATGTTTCATTTTTGTTTTACATTTTCCCTTGACAAAAAAAAAACATAAATATAATGCACAAAATGGAAAGGAACTAATTATTTGATTATTAACAGGAGAAAATGATCCGGGCTTGAACAGCTTTACAATGTGGCTTGCATCATGAAATCCAATGACAGATCAGCTTTAAAGCACATACCTTTATTTTAGTCAAGCCTTACAGATTGCTTGTAGTAACTACTGAGCCATTTGAGTTGGCACTTTATTTTTTATGTCACTTATTTCCTTATTACCCTTGCACCCTTTACATTCGATCACTGGTGCGTGTAGCGTTGCTATCTTATGCAAATACCTGAGCACAGGTGGGTTCAGCAAAGCTTTCTTGATGGAAGGGTTTTAAAATAAGTTGGAAACTCTTCGGCTTTTACAGTTTGCTTGTGATTTTTGTACATTTCTTTATAGTCTTTGCATCTTGTAAACCAATTACATTTTGCCTTATTGTCCATTTTCATCTTAAACTCCATTGTGCTTCCTACTAAGCTCACATCTCCTTGCTGCCCCCTACTGGTTCCGTCTCTTTCTAAGATTACTTTCCAGATTTGCACCAGTGTACAATGATCTATCTTAGAAACAAAAGCATTACAGCATATAGTCCCGAAAACTGGACCTAAGCTATAAATTAAAGGAAAATAAATTATTTGCAAAGCCAAAATTTTGTATGCTGATTTATCTATATATACGTGGTAAAATGGTGTTTGAACTTAGATGGTTTTTTTAGTGACATGTAAAACTTCATATAGTAAAATAACTTTTGCACAACAATTTTTATTTTAGGATTTTCAAATTTAGTTAAAAAAAATGTTTTATGAATGTGAAAAAATAGTTTTTCTTCTTTTTATATAATTTTTTATTTCCAAATTAATGCTTCCTGAAGCTCTGTTCAAGTCTAAGTCACCATATCCTATTGTTTGTCTGAAACATATTGCCTTATCTCCAGGTGATGAGCCAAATCTTTTAATATGAAGCACAAGCAACATAATAAATATAATAATTTTAAATTGCAATAATTTTCACAATATATTGTTATGCGTTACCCAACCTTCATCACACATTTCAAGTTTCCATTAGGCAAATTCAGTCGCGAAAAGAGAAAAGGTCCAGATTGTTTTCAAAGATGTATCTTTGCTCTCTTTAATACATTTTGCTTGCTGTTTTCGGACTGACAGTAATGAAATTTAACAGCATGGGTGTATTAAAGGTTTCTCACAAGTGTTTTATCTATTTATACGCCTGCTGTAGACATTCGTTTTATCATTTTCCAATGAACAGCAGGACATAATCCACAAATCCTTTCCAACATGGATTTTTTTTGCAAAACTGATTGAAACCAAATACTTTTTCCAGCTGGAATCTAAAAGGTGTCAAATATTTTCACAGGAGTCAAATAAGCACCTGTAACTCCGAGCCACTTCAGTTCCGCACTGTGGTTGGAAACAGAATTCGGTTTGGTACAATTGCCAATTTCTTTTCCCCTTTTTCTTTCTATAAGTTTATTAACAGGACATGGACGAGCATAAAAGCAAAAAATGTGTCATTTGAAATGTTAAGGAAGCAAAGTTACATGATGAATCAACTATTGGTTTTGGAATTATTATTTTTTTTCACATTAAAATATCCTTATTCTATAAAAGAGACAGAATTTAGATACTCACTATGAAGGTAAAAGAGACAGTTGTGCCTAGATCTCAACTAAATCTCCAACTTTTATCATTATAGTATTCTTGGGTCTAAAATTCTATGCTAATTGATTCTTAGCATACCTCTATAAGCAGACGGAACGCAGTTAATCGGGTTAAAAACTTGAATCTTAGCTTCTCTGCTTCCAATTTGGCCGCTCTGCAGCGGCTCGCCTTTATTGCATGTGATGCAACACAGCGCCAGTCCAATAGTTTTCCCTGGGACTTTTTGTGCTTCTTTGTAAAGGAGCTATGGGGCAAATTTCGGTCTAGGTTTTGATCACTCCTTCCTGCGAGCCCAGGGGGAGATGTCAGTTATTTAAACTGCTGAAACTCTGACTCAAGTCAATAGCATTGCTGTCCTGGTGTATACTACTGTGCTCCTGTTTGATGTTCTGATTATTCCTTTCCTATCCCTTTGCTTGACTTTTGATTAACGCTAGTTTTATGATTTTGTCCCTGACGTGACATCTTGGCTTCAACCCTGCTGATATTATATGTTAGGCATCCTAATAGCAAGTAAAATACAACAGAGGAAATGCTCTAAAAATTACAGATGAGAGCAGATTTACTCTATTCAGTTGGCATTTTCAATTCGGTATAAATAAAATCAGTCGTAATCATTGAACTTTTTTTGTGCAGTAGGGAGAAGGAGATACAAATATTATATTATGCTCACCTCTCATTGGTCCACACTAGAGATGAGTGAACCTTTCAAGGTCTCCAGCAGCAGAACCTCCACTTGTTCACCATCTAGTTGGGCTGAGTGAGAGCCCGGCAGCTGTTATGGAAGAGGACATGCATGGTGTTTTTCACAGATCTCAGACACCAAGCACATCACATCTTTCTCAGTCCACCATAACATCTCTGCCTGCACCTCACTCACAGTCCAGCAGTTAGTCGTGTTCACCCTATTCCACCCTCTCTCAGCAAAGCAGCCATCCCTTGTTCTGCAGTTGTGGTGACATAAATAACTGTTTCCTCCTACACATGCCAAAGCTAAGAGCTTGAAATTCACCATCTCTGATCTGTTGGCCATGGAAATGCTGCTTTTCTGCCTGGTGTATACAGATGCTTTCTGAAAGCTGATGGCCGTCGCAGTCCCCCAGTACCAGTTGCCATTTCTCCAAGAAAGCTGTGTCTGCGCTACGCCAGCATGTCACAGACAACATCACCCATTCCTTGAAAAAAATCTATGTCTGCAATGGTGCATTTCACCACTGACACCTGGATGAGCAAGCATGGCCATGGGTGCTACATCTCGGTGACTGGGCACTGGGTAACTCCGGTGGCTGTGGGGGCAGTTGGAATGGTCTGCTCCATAAGTTTTGGGTCTTGGAATCACCAAAGCTTGCAGGGCACTTGGGAATGGAGAACTAAACCACTACACACCAGAGGATGAAGAACAAAACTACTAGACAATAGAGTTTGAAAAACTAAACTGCTTAATATCTAGGGTTCAATAACTAAACCACTACACACCAGAAGATATAGAACTAAACTACTACACAGCAGGGGTTGGAGAAATAAACTACTAAACACCTAGGGTTGAATAGCTAAACCACTTTACACCAGAAGATGTAGAACTAAACTACTAGACAACAGGGGTTGGAGAACTAAACTACTAAACACCTAGAGTTGGATAACTAAACCCCTACACACCTGAAGATGGAGAACCAAACTACTAGACAACATAGGTTAGAGAACTAAACCACTACACACCAGGGGATGGAGAACTAAACCACTACACATCAAGGAATGGTGAACTAAACTACTAGACACCAAGATGTCACTAGACACTAAGTCTTGGAATCCCCAAGGCTTACGGGATAAACCTCTGCATCTAACACTTCCTCCAGTGCTTCTGCGCCCTCAACCTCCATTAGGCCCTCCACCTGTGCCCTCAACCTCTACCTTTATGAGACACGCGTTCCAATAATGCAGAAAAAAATCTCCCCACCTCCATACTGCGCAGCGATGGCTCACAGCAATCAGGCAGTGTTTAAATTAATATGACTTGGAGATTGAAGTCTCACAGCTCAAGAGATGTGGACAGCTATCCAGGTCGAGTTTGATCAATGGCTTTCCCCAGTGAACCTGGAGGCAGGGAAGGGTGTGTGCGATAACAATGTGAAACTGATGGTTGCCCTACGCTGGGGCAACCTCACACATGTGCCTTGTATGGCTCATGTCCTCTACCTGATGTTACAGCAATTTCTCTGCCACTATCCCGGCCTGGATACACTGCTGCACAAAGCACAGTCACTGTGTGTTCACACCCACCTGTTGCACCCCGCAAGTCATTGACTTGCATAGTTACAGAGGTTTTTTGGACTAACAGTTAACCGGTTGAAATGCAATGTGTCAATAGGTTGGAAATCCAGGCTTCACATGTTGTAGCGACTGCAGAAGCAGCGATGAGCCCTGGTACAGTATGTACTTGGAGAATGTACAGAACAAAGATGCACCTGATGCTTCAGCTGACTGTCGGTGTTAGAGCAATCTGCAGTGATCAAGCTGGAGTAAGGAGCTCTATGTCCCTTAGATCATATGATCTCTGTATATGGAGTTGCCACTTTACCATACAGAAATAGCATATGTAATGTCAGCTGAAAGTCAATGTACTCAGTACAGAATTGAGTGTATAACGAATAAATCCATAACCAATAATTAATATTTAACAATTCCCCCTTTTGAGGGTGACAGACATTAATTGGAACCCTCAAAGTAGAGAAGTTCATCTTTAGGATAATCAGATCTTCTTTCTTCTTTTCTTCTTCTTGGCAAAAATAATTTAATTTCCATAATAATAATAATCATAATAATATCAGATTATTGTTATACACACTCAATAACATAATTATGCGAATTCATGTTATGGTAAGCCCGTGACCAATATTCATATAAAATATGCTGGAGTCAGGAGCTCTTTGGGTTCAGTGGTGCCTCTGCTGATTTCACTTGTCTGGTGTCTTTATTCTGCTGTGCGGTGCTTTGCAGCAGAGAAAGCAATATGTGGTGTTTTTGTTACCTTGTCCCTTTGGTGTCTGTCTCTTCCCCCTGTGTTTATAATCTACAGAGGTGAGGCTAGTGCTCCTTGCCAGCCAGTGGACAAGCCAGGGCAGTTATAGGGGACAACTAGGGATAAGGTATCCTGACGGGGGCGGGGGAAGAACCCGCATAGGGAATTAGGGGAGTGCAGGGACAGGCTCAGGTTGAGTTCAGGTGGTGACCATGCCTCATTCCCTATTGGTAGGGCCTTCCCCCCAATTCCATCCTCGTTGTGTGTTGTGCCGTTAGTTGACCGACCATTCATTGAGTTGTGTCACACTGTGACAGTCACTCCGTGACAGTCAGACTACCAATGATCATACATTTTTCCCTTTAATTTTCCAAAGCTTTGTTTGCTAACATCTGAGGACATCTTTTCAAAGTTTATAACTACCCTTTAAGGCTCACTCACACCACCGTATTATCGGTCAGAGTGCGATTCGACAAATCATTGGATCACACTTTTACCAATGTTATTGTTTGGGGCTGTGCACAAGCCGGATCATTTTCCCTGCGCTCAGTCGGTCCCATGAAAAAATAGCAGCATGTCTGAGTTTGATCTGTTATTGGCTTAGCACTCGGCCATGGAAGTCAATAAATCAGTGGAAACCAACGGAATACACTCGGATGACATTCGAGTGCCATCTGATTTCTATGCACTGACACATTGGAGATTATGGAGAATTTTTGCTCTCCATTTTCACCTTATATGAGAGAATCGGATCACACTGTGCTGAGACTCTGATTAATCTCTGATCAAGGTTTGATCAGAGTTTTATTTGCATAATCAACCCGATTCTCTCAGTTGAGATCATACACGGTCATCTGCACCTAGACTTATCATAAGGGATGTAAATCTGAACTGGGGCCACCTCACTTCAGAAACTCCATAACAACTGCATGTGCAGTCATTATTATAACTATGATCTTGTTTTATAATGTATCTGTCACTCTTTTTAGTCCAAAATACAGTAAATGGAGAGTGTTCATGGTTTGACATAAAGGCTAGACCAGGCAATAGTGCTAGAGAATGTAATCCTTAGATGATTTAAATGCCAGTCAGTTTCATTTTTAGATTTTCATGAAAATACAAAGTTTCAACTCTAAGGAAATACATTAAATAAATTACATGAAAAATAAATCATATTTTGAAGGCTTCATTACTGGTGTAAGACATTCATGAGCAAGAGGAGCTATTTCTGGATTCATTTCCAAACGTATCAATGTACGCAATGAAGAGAAGTGATGAAATATGATGATGCACACGGTCGCCATTGAGAGAATTCCAATGAATGAATACATTCTTTCCAAGTGTAAAACAAAATTCTGGAAAAAAAAAGCCCTTACTCCTGACAGAGTTGACATTTATGAAAATAGTCACTTCATATTTTCTTTACATCCAGAGCTTCCAAGAGTTACTGACAGGAAGATACATTAAAATATGGTACATTCAAGAAACTGAAATAAAACTTCATGTGTAAATATATGATAATTACATAATTTTACATTATATTAGTTTTTTTAAATAACAAACCAAAATTATTTTACCCACGTCCACTACAGTCCAGTCTCAGAACTTCCTGCAAAGTTATTTTCTCTGATGAAGTCCCTTCAGAATGTTTCGAACATCTGGAAGTTATTGTCTGGAGAAGAAAATGTGAGAACTACCGTGAGTCCTCTGTCATGCCAACCATATAGCATCCTGAGACCATTGATGTGGGTGGTTGCTTTTCATCCATGGAGTGGGATTGCTTACAATTTTGGCTAAGAAAATTGCGATGAATAAAGAATGGGATCTAAACATCCTTCAAGAACAACTTCTCCCAATCATCCAGGAGGAATTTGGTGATGAATAATGCTTTTGCTAGCTTGATGGAGACCATGTTACAAGGCAAAATTGATAAGTAAGTAACTAGGTGAACAAAATATTGAAATTTTGGGTCCATAGCCAGAAAACTCCCCAGACCTCAATCCCATTGAGAACATGTGGTTAATCCTCAAAAAGCAGGTGGATAAACAAAAACCTAGAAATTGTGATAAACTCAAAGTGCAGATTAGGCAAGAATGGGCAGTCATTAGTCAGGTTTGGGCCCACAAGTTGATATCCAGCATCCAGGGCAAATTACAAAAGTCTTGAAAAATAAGGGTCAAAGGTTGTCGCACATTAATTCGGAACATTCCCCTTTGTGTTGGAGAGACTGCGGCCAACAGGGAAACCTCTATCATATTTTTTGGGGCTGTCCAAAAATTAAAGACCTTTGGTTTCAAGTCTCCCAACACATTGACCTCCTCACCAAAAATGTTCAAATTACTCCTGGGAGAGTGCTTCTGTCATTAGACATGGAACAATTTGACCCCTCAATTAGATATGTTATTATACATATTTTCTTGGTGGTCAAGATTACCTTGGCGCAATGGTGGAAAAAAACGGAGGTACCTAAATTTGCAGATATCTTAGATAGGATTTGTCTACACAGTGACCTGGAATGGAGATTTGCGGTTGTTAATAATAGTATTCATAAGTACTCAAAAAAATGGGAGATCTGGAACAGCAAGTTTTACGCTAAACAAACATGTTGAAACTTGTCCCTATGCTAATTGCTGTTTTAATTGATGCGTATTTAAAAGATGTATCTCTTTCTGAGGAGTTCCTCATAAGATGGTCTGACAAATGCTATTGTATTGTTTTGTTATTTTATTTTTTTATATCCTCTTCAAACAATGTTTAGTAATGTTTGAGGGTTCTCTAATTGTATTGTTCCCTTTACCCATGTAAGTTATACCCTAATTACCCCTTTTCCATTCTGTTACCCTTCCCGGTCTTAATACTAAATTAATAAAAATATTTAAAAGAAAAATAAGGGTCAACACTGTAAATGTTGAGTTTTTGCATAAACTATGTATTTGTCACTAAAAGTATAATAACTTATGAAAAGCTTATAATTGTACTTCCGTAATCATAGAAGTATTTGACTAAAAGTTCTAAAAACACTAAAGCAGCAAACTTTGTGAAAACCAATATTTGTGCCAGTCGCTAAACGTTTGGCCACAACTGTACAGATAATTCAAAAAGTTTGGGTTAAATAAATTTTACTGTCTAATAAAATCACCTTTTTCTGTGATAACTAATAATGTAAGACAGCTTCATAGAAAGAAAAAAAATTAAGAAAAAACAAATATTATATCGAAGATTTGAAAACAAATTTTTTATGTATTTTGTTCTTGATGTTATTATTATTTAGAGGTTTCTGCCAATTTTATTTACTGTAAGAATCCACTTATCCACTAGATGACAGCATTGAGACAATATATTGTGAGATGATTCATGATCTGAGCTCACTAGTGCTGATTTATTTTCTGCTTCATGTGTAATGTTTCTATAAATGATTAGTTTTGGAATATTTACTGCATTGAACAGTTCCATCCCACACACCGATAAATAAATGACATTGCTCCTAAATCTTAGCATTATTTTCATTTATAGGAATATTTCTATATAACAATAGAGATTAAATTAGGAAGACATGGAGGATACACTAGTAACAAAACATTATTTGTGCAACTCTATATTAGATATGCCTTCCTTCTTACACAGATGATAATGGTTATATTTCATAGTAACAATATCCACTGCTAGTCTTCTTGGAAATGTTTACTTTTCTTTGGTTTTATGGTAGTTGGTGTAACTGTTATGAGTTTGTTCAATTTTCACAAGCACTTTTTGTTGAAAAAGTCAAATGTTGATGATGGGTTATCCGGCTACATATGCTATAGGAGAAGTCAGTCGCAATCATGGGTGCTAACCATCCAGAAATACCTGGACAGTAGGCAAAATAGGGCACTTTTTTTTGCCCTGTCTGTAAAAAAAAATTGAGACGGCAATAATTTTTTTAACCCTGGAAAACCTCTACAGATTATTTTACTGTAATTATCACTCTTTTACAGATTAGAGTGACAGCAGCTGTTGTCTGCATATCAGAATTATAAGCTGTAGACATGCATGACTTAGATCATAATGATTTATTATGGTTTCCCAATGTTTCAGTAAAAAATATTGTCTGTCCATGATTTTTTGATAGAAGTTCAAGTTGACAAGCATTCAATTTCCCTGCAGCGCCTCTAGAGGATAAATGAATTATTGCATGTTGCCCACGGAAATCAATAATATGCTTTCATGTAGCACAGATGAGCTAGGACTTTCCCTGAAAAAAAACTCTAATTAGGTTAGGTTATAAAGAATATTTACCTAAGAGGTTGCTTGGGGAAAGGATTTTGTAAACCAGACAACCCACTTCACATCTATTAAAGAGAAATGAAAACGAAAGACCACATATACTAACATTTAATAATTGGGATGATCGAATCTTCCCAAATTTGAATTTTCCAAATCCCATGGATTTTACCTGGCAGTTTGTTTTGCAGTTAATTTATTTCCCGCAAATCGAATATCTCTTACTATGTTTTTGGGGTTTCCAAACCCAAAATTTTAACAATGCTACTTCTAATTTAATTTTAAAATGGTTATCCAGGACTTATTCTAAGGCTAAGTGCAGACAACCGTATGTTTTATCATCTGAGAGAATCCGGCCTATTGAGCAGATCACACGCTGTTCAAACTTTTGATACGATTTTCCCTAATGAAGAGAAGAGGGAGAAATAAATTTCTCCATCTTCTTGTCACAAGGAGGTTTTCTCAAACATCATCAACTGTCATGGCGGTGTCAGGTTCAATGGATTCCACAGATACATATACTCCTCCTTGAAACTCCGTAGATAGCTATGGTCAGGGCAGAGTTACTTGGAAAAGGAGTTTTAGAGCTGCAGCTCCTAAGCAAGTTAGAAAAAGTTAAATCTTTGCTGGACTGAACTTGTAGATTGCCTTTGGTCACATGCTGTTGGAGAACCAGTGTGTTTGCTCTTTCTCTGTTTAAGCTGTCTCTGCTGTAAAGGTAATTCCAGCAATAGTTTCTCTATCCTGGTCTGGAGAGGAGGACATGTTCTGGTTATTAGTGGTCATTTCCAAAGTTGCTGCAAGCGGTGTTTGGTTAACCCTTTCCTTTTCCCCTAGCTATCTTTATATTACTTTGTTGCCTCTCGGGCTGTATACTTTATATTCCTCTGTATATTTCTCTGAGAGAGTGTTTTGTTATTGTGCTTCCATTTTGCCCTGTCTGTCTTGTTTTGTATTTCCCCATACACTGCACAGACAAGTGCTTCTTAGGAGCACAAGAAGGAACGAGGATCAGTCATCTACACCTTCAGGGGTAATCCTGGGACAGGGATAGTGAGAGACTCCTAGCATGAGGGTCAGAAAAGGTGCACATTTTCTATCCCACAATCACACTGTGACACTTCTCCATTCTGTCAGTCTGTGGAAATTGGACTTCACTCATATGTAGTGATGAGCGAGTATGCTCATTGCTCGGGTTTTCGCGAACATGCTCGGGTGGTCTCCGAGTATTTGGAAGTGCTCGGAGATTTAGTTTTTGTCGCTGCAGCTGCATGATTTGCAACTGCTAGACAGCTTGAATACATTTGGGGATTACCTAAAAAACAGGCAATTCCCACAAGTATTCACACTGTCTAGTAGCCGCAAATCATGCAGCTGCAGCAAAAGAAACGAAATCTCCGAGCACTTCCAAATACTCGGAGAACACCCGAGCATGTTCGCGAAAACCCGAACAACAAGTATACTTGCTCATTACTACTCTTATGTCATCAGAGTGCAGTCCAATGTTTTCCATGGACTCATTGACTTTCATGGCCAATTGTGATCCGAATATCAGATCAAACTTCATGCATGCAGTGTGACATGTGCATGGCTCCACAGTATAACATTGGACCTAGTGTGATCCGATGTAGATGACTTGTACTCAGGCTGAAAATATCCCCAAGTGCATAAGCCCTAAGGATAGGTCATCAGTATGGATGAATAAACATGCTCTGTGATACTCGGTTATCATTCGAGTATCACGGTGCTCGGATATACTTGTAACTTGGCGAGTAATGGGTGGTGCTCTATGTAAAACTCAAAATTCTGCTCGACATTTTTGGCACCTGTTACATAGTCAATAAGCATGCGGGGATTGTGTACGCATCACTGTAATGCCGAAGCCATCTTGCTTGTTGCATTATTGTGATTGGCTTGCCGTGTGACTATATTAGGGGTTATAAAAGGACAGGCGTCACACGACTCAGCACACTGACACCATTGCACAGCTCTGTGACATTTTGTATTGGAGGGAGAGAGTGCTTGTATAGGCCTGTGTGTGCACAGTATAACAAATCAGAGGCCAGTAATGTGGATACTGGTGCGGAAGCTGAGCCATCATACTAACAGCCATTCTAAGGGCTAATTCTTTGCTTTGCTGTTTGCATCACATACAATCTGCATTTAGCCTAGGAAGGGAAATAGATTCGCTGGAGCAAGGAGAGTGACAGAATACAGTCTGTAGACAGGAATTGGAGCTATGCAGTCTATTGCAAATCTACACCTTCAGATTTTTTTGGGTGGGGTGAAAAAATTGAATATATTTTGATCCATCGAGTTTTACGTGATTTGTGTTACTTTTTTGTAACACTTAAAAAAATCATATTTTTTTTTTCCCTGAGTTAAATGTTTTATCCATACACTATTCTGTGTTCAGAATTATTTTTTTTTATATACAACACCCCAAAAAAGTGCTAACATTTTTTACAGGCTTAAATTTGTCACCCATACAGTGTAATGTGGTCTGGGGTACATTTCCTGTGATATACAAAGCTGAAAAAAGTGTTCAAATATTTAGCAGTCTTACATTTCTCAGCCATACAGTTTCATGTCTTCTGTGGTACATTTCTGTGATAGCTAACACTTCAAATATTAGCTGGATTACAATTCTCACCCATACACTATTCCGTAGTCTGGGGTAAATTTCTGTGATATTATCTAACACTACAAAAAAGCGTTAAAATTGGCTACATTACAGTTCTCATCCATGCACTATTCCTTGGTCTGCGAGATATTTCCTGTGATCTATAAAACTGAAAAAAAACATTCAAAAGTTTTACAGTTTTAAATTTCTTAACCACACAGTATTACCATTTATGCTAGAGTATAAGCTGACCCTAGTATAAGCTGATCACTATCCATGAATGCATGACCCCATCCTTATCCTGGTGTGATTGACCCTCTTCAAAAAACATTAAAAAAATAAACCATTACTCTTACCTTCGCAGCGCTCCCTCATAGTGTCTTGTTCTGGTGCCAGCAGCTGCTTTATGCTTGTAAGCAACGCATGGCAGGGATGTCATGCACTGCTCACAAGGAGAGCACTGCTGCTGGAATAGTCACAGCTCCCCACACCGAAACTATGTGCGTGGAGGGCAGTGAGGATTAAGTAGTGCGTACAGTGTCAGCAGCGGGGGGCGTCACATGTGCCGCTACTTAAAATAAATGAATATTCACCTCTCTCCACTCTCCACTTACAAATCTCTGGTCGAATTTTAGCCCTTCTAACTTCCTAACAAAAAAATTATGTTTCAAAAATTGTGCTGGTGTAAAGTAGACATGTTGGAAATGTTATTTAATTTTATTTATTAACTATTTTATGTGACATAACTCTCTGAGTTAAGGGAATACAAATTAAAAGTTTGAAAACTGCTACATTTTCAAATTTTTCACCAAATTTCCAATATTTTCACTAATAAACGCAAGTCATGAAGTCATGTAGAAGAATTTTTACCACTGACATGAAGTACAATATGTCATGAAGAAACAATCTCAGAATCAGTGGGATGAAGCGTTCCACAGCTATTACCTCATAAAGTGACAGTGGTCAGAATTCAAAAATTTGTCTAGTTCATGAAGGTCAAATTTGGCTCAGTCTCTAAGAGATTAATTCTCAAAAGTGCAAAGCCTTTATGTGTCTAGGACCAATACAAGACAATTTGTACAGAATGTGTATGAGGCCCTCCCTTATCTCTAATACAGGGTGTGTCTGAGTCCTTTTTTGGCAGTTCTTGCTTCCTTCATAAATTAAACTGAAATTTTCTATTTTTTAATAAAAAAATGAATTTTGGTTTACTTTTATTTTTTGGTCAAAATGGCCAAGTGAGGGCTTGTTTTTTGCAGAACAAGTTATACTTTTGAACAACACCATTGGTTTTAACATGTTGTGTACTGGAAAACTGAAAAAAAAATTCCAAGTGCGGTGAAATTGCAAAAAAGTGCAATTCCACAATTGTTTCTATTTTTTTTACCATGTTCCCTAAATGCTAAAACTGACCTCCTATAATGATTCTCCAGGTTATTAAGAGTTCATAGACACCAAACATATCTAGGTTCTTTTTTATTTAAGTGGTAAAGTGCTGCGGAATATGTTGGCGCTATAGAAATAAAATTATTATTATTGCTATTAAGTGGTGAAAAAAAAAAAAAACTTTGTTAAAAAAGAAAAATGACGCCATTTTCCGAGACCTGTAGCATCTCCATTTTTCATGATCTGGGGCTGGGTGTGGGCTTATTTTTTGTGCACCTACCTGACGTTTTATTGGTATCATTTTGGTGCAGATACGATCTTTTGATAGCCTGTTATTACATTTTATTGCAATGTAGTGGAGACCAAAAAAACGTAATTCTGGAGTTTTACATTTTTTTCTCATTACGCCATTTAGCGATTGGGTTAATTTTTTTTATATTGATAGATCGTGCGATTCTGAATTTGGCGATACG
>VIAB01000323.1:309711-320498 GCA_009801035.1 Oophaga pumilio | reverse complement strand
ACTTTTTGTATGCTTTAATAGTCTAGAAGCTGCAGTGGGAGACTAGAAGCTTCAGTTGTCTGATCACCTCTGCTACACACAAATGCGATGATCAGATCGCCTGTGTGTAGCAGAAATGCTAACTTGTAACAATTCGGCAATGACAACTAAAGAGGTCTGCTTCAGACATCTAGCTGTCATGCCGACCCATTGGTGACCCACGATCACATGACAGGTTCATCGATGGGTGGGATTTCCAACGCGCTTCCGATAAGCGTGAATTAAATGCCGCTGTCAGAGATTGACAGCAGCATTTAACAGGTAAACAGCCACGGGTGGATCACGATTCCACCCACCGCTGTTAGAGGCACATGTCAGCTTTTCAAAACAGCTGACATGTGCTGGGCAAGATGTGGGCTCAGCGTCGGAGCCCACATCAAAAGGAGGGATTCCGACGTGGGTGTATTATTACACCCAACTTCTGAAAGGGATTAAAGTGCAGAAAAGTGTGACACCATTGTTCTCAGTAGGGATCTGGAAGTCAGAGATGCTTCCAGGGGTCTGCCCCATGCTCTTCTCCTTCGATTCAGCACTTTTAACATTCATTTGAACATTTTAACTGCCCCAAGACCTCTTTGTAGGGTCTGGTGCAAAAAAGCTTGGCTCTCCCATTGACTCCCATTATATTTGTTACTCGAAATGAGCATTCCAGTATTAGGAACAAGCATTTTAGTGCTTTCTCATCTCTAGTCATCAGTATCAGATTGCTGAAATGCTTGGAACACCCCGTGCACCCACTCATCAGACACTTGCAGCTCCCACATAGGTCAGATGAACAAAGTGTGCAGAGTTGGAACACAACAGATCCATAGACTGTGTAGTCACCATTTTCTGGTGCTGCAGCTCAGCTAATGTTGGATGTGTATCCTGTAGGTGACTACAGAGGTAGAGTATGCCATCACTGAAGTTCGTAGGTGACATGTAAATGTTTTTCTTTTACAAGGCTTCCTTTATAAAACTTGTAATTACAATGCATTACTAGTTGTAAACTTGTAATTACTGTGCATAAAGCAATGAATACGTGTTTGCTCTTACAATTTGACGGCACAAATTCTGTACCGTACCAATAATGATACTTCATCGGTAAATTACATAAAACTTGCTTGTCCTGTCTAAAGACAACTATAGAACAGGATTCGTTCCAATATGATTTTAAGTAGCCTGTGATGTCATAAGGGAATCCTTGAATGTAATACGCAACTAGTAGTCTAACGCGTTTTATGCCATATAAATGTAACATGCCTGAGCGTTATGGAACTTGTGGTAGATCAAAAACAAAACTAAAACTCCTTCTTCTTGTGCCAAGGAAACCATAGTAACCCTTTTATTATTGAGTGAGTACTATTTATGAAATAAGGATCTTCCCTATTGTGAAATATCTCAACAGCTGGCAACAAGTTATAATGCACTTAAAATGAAAAACATTGTAAAGAAGATCTGGACATCTATTTCAACAAAAAAATTGGCAAGACCGTCAGAAAATTATTTTCCATTCCTCAAGTTGCATTATTTCTATTGCCTCTTACACTTCATCTAGATGTAACACCCCTATGAGCCACCTCCATGGGCAAGGTTTCCGTAGTCATCACCTCAATATAGCGCAGTGCCTCCATCCGAATGTTGCTAGGTGCTTCAGGAGAATGAATGCAGGAGGGTTGTCCTCTTGTACCAGGGGTCGACTCCTGAAACCCCTGACCATGCTTCATACACATTCGCAAGAGATCAGATTAAAACAACCCAACAGGTTTATTATACAGGTATTAAATAGTGCAAAAGGCCAGGAACCGCAAACAAATGATATCACACAGATGTTGCCAGAAGAATGGACATGTCACTTCTAACAGCTTGTCATTTTTAGAAACCTGAAGTAATCAAAAGATGTTCAATTTTTACATAGAAATACTTATGTTTATTCTTTTGAACATTTTTGATAGGTTTTTAAAATGTTTTACGTGACGGGATCCATTAGAAGAATATGTTCTGTGCACATAACCACTGACTGTAAAAAAAAATAATCAGCACCTCCTAAGCTGCAGTATATGCATCCAAAAAATTTAGCAACTCACTTGGTGACTCTATGTTTTGATACTGATGTTTTCCAATTATTATTGGACAATATTATTAATATAATAAAGTTTATGCAAGGATATTTTGTTTTTTTTTATTCGGAGAGTTCTGTATTTGCCCTATTTATCTGAAGGAACTCCATTTGGATGAGTAGAACTGATTTTCAGTCAAAGAATTTTTTTCAGTTAACAAAATCTGGTGCATGGGAATGCACTTAAAAATTTAAATTCAAAATGAAAAATGCATAAAATTGATATGCTGCAGATTTTGAATTCTCCAGCACATGTCAATTTTTTTGCACGCAGACATTTCTGCAATGTGTAGAAGAGATTTGTTGAAACCACGTCTACTTAGCTGGTACTCAATTTTTTCTGTTAGCAAATTTGAATAGAAAATCCACCACAAATACACAGCATTTGAACTTTATTTTTTTTTCATGTTGGGATATGTTGACACAATGTCTTTTTTCAGGAAGATTCCACCACGGAAACCACCTGAAAAAGCTACCAAAAAAACGTTCAAAGGAATGAATAAGTGCATTTCTATATACAAACAACTTGCTGTTCATATATTAACGTTTTTGAAAGTCTTTTGAACTTTTCAGGTTTTTAAAAATGCCAAGCGATTAGTAAAAGTGAGATTTCCATTCTTCTGGCATTTTCTGCTCTAAATACAATACAAAGACTTTATAAGAGAAGTCAATATGAAAGGTGAAAAGACGCCCAGATATCTTCTGGAGCATATTGCCATAATTTATTCTTAAAAAAAAGGCTAGCCATTTCTTTATTATTCAATAGAGTGAAAAAATTACCAAAAAATTACCTTAAAAAATCATCAAAAGAACCATGGAAAACCGTCCCAAAAAATGCCCAAAACATTTGAAAAACTACCAACTACCATTGACACTAAAAGGACATTTTTGAAAAAAGGCTTCATAGTTTCCTGGTGCATTTTCTGCTTGAAAAAGTCGACAGGATCGCATGACTTTAAAAGACACGTCATGTTCACATAGCCTTAGATTCTGTATCTAACGGTATAATATTTGTGACCTGCTCCATAATAATCTATACTGTATTACTAAGGTGTTCTCTCTTAGGGTGCAGTCAGACAGCATTATAAATCGGACTGAGATCGGACTGCAGTATACGGAATGGCCGGCAGCTCTCCTGACCCGAGAGTGGTAGCTACATAGAGATACATGAAGTTGTCATGCTCGGGTTGGGAGAACCACCGGCAAGTCCGGCCTCTGCGGTCCAATATATTTTTGCATTATATGGCTTTGCCCTTACGGTTTGCTTCCATGTAATGTGAAAACTGCAAACCTCCCACAGGGGCATTTACTGTGCATAAACCATTGCAAAGAAGGTATGGGAAATCGCACATTTTCCTCTTGGCATCGCAAATATTGAAGGTTGCTTACAAGATTGCGACATAAATTAACATGTTGTGAGGCTGAAATCCTCAGCTCTTGTCAATTTTACTCACCAGATATATTGTGGAGCATATGCTTTCTTAAAATCCTGGCACTGTATAGCCAGCCGATTTTCCTCTGTGTGTTCACTTGCAGAAAAACTGCTTTGTTTTTCGTTTGTGGGAACTTGGCCTTAAGAAGTTTTGCTTGTAGGTAATGAATATCTCCATAATACAGCGCTGTATGGTGCACCTTGTGATAATATATAGAGTAGTATCCCTGTGCAGCTCTTTTACATGTGTAAGAAGATGGAAGTGTTTCCAATGGTCCCCCAAAGACACGCGTATTGTTGTAATGTGTACTGTGAATTGTGACATGCGTTAGTAGTTATAATGTTGTATACTGCCAGACAGAAGTTAGAGTTAGGTCGGGGTCACACTTGCAAGTGTGATGTGAGAAATTTGTGCGAGTCTCTCGCAACAATAGCCGGCACTGGCGCCGGCACTCAGACTGGAGTGTGCGGCTGCATAGAAATACATGCAGCTGCACACTCCGGTCCCGAGTGTCGTGGCAGTGCCGGGTATTGATGCGAGAGACTCGCTCGAGTTTCTCGCATCACACTCGCAAGTGTGACCCCTGCCTTAGTGTTAATGTTTGGGACTATCCCAGAGTGGGAGGTGCTAAAGTGAAGGTACAGAGACGGTTTCCTGTCAGGAACTCAGATAGGGCTCAGCCTGCAGTAAAAGCAGGCCTGGTGTCTGACTGGTCAGCATAGCTGCAGGATGTGAATATCCCTGACGTGATTTGAGACGGAAAGAATGAATGATGCACTGGAGACATCTTCTGGGACAGGATGTCTAGCACTACGTCCTGAGTTAACAAATCAGAGCTGTAATTGGCCAGAATGGAACAGGACACATAAGATGAAGATAGTGCCCCGGGGCGGTAGTTCCAAGATATCAGCAAGTAGAGAGGCTAACTAACAGCCATAGTGGCAAACTAACTTCCTTAGGAGGGAAAAGAACGAGGAACCACGAGTTGAAGACAGGACTCTCACTTCCTGAACTGCAGTACTGTGATGGGTTGTGGCGAAAGTGAAGACATTTGGGGAGAGAAGCAAATAATTCTGGAAGAGGTAGAGTGTGTGAAGATGCCCCATGTTGTAAAGGAAATAATCATGAAGTTATGCACCCCTTATCTATTGTACTTGATTCCAATAAGGTTCTATTCAGTAAAAAACTGTTTATTGTGACCTCCCTCATTTTACCTCTCACCATCTGATCCTGGCAAGCCTAAATCACCAGCATCATGCAGCCTGAAAGGGCATAACACCCCTGTAGACAAAGTCCTCACACCCAGCCAGGACCCTCATCTTCATGTAGCATGCCAGGGCGTGAAAGATGAGTAATTCACCCACGGCTACCGCACCAGGTTACACATGCATGAGAAATATAAAAAAAATAGAAAAAAGTTACATAAATTCATGCAATGGGGATTACCACGATAATAAATCTGCTAAAAACACTTATATTGACTATGATCCAACATGACCTTTCTAGAGACAGAAAATAATCATAATGATGTGCAAGACAAATGTTTACTTTCTTCGACTTTTGATATATGGGTTGACGAATGATCCAATCAATGGCTGTCATTTCACATTAATTAATTGCTACGTTTTGCTGTCCCAGCATGAGAAACATGTTAATGTGCTTTATTCTGAAGTTTGTTTAAACAGATGGAAAAATAGCATCTCAACATTCTTTCCATGGCAACAGTTTCCATTTTTCATGAATGTTTTGGCTTGCCCATAGCAGTCTGCCACCTGTTTAGTACAGGTTGTTTTTGATGATGCAAGAAAGAAAAAGACATTTTCTTATGTCTAGTTAAAGTTGTGATCTTAGGTTTGGCACAAAATCAGTGGAGTAGTAAAGTCAAGGTTGTGTTTACCTATGTGCTGCAGCTGTGATGGTGCTGCTCACTAATTAACATGGGGCATAGGAAATAGTCGCTGATTCACCCTCCACCCTCAGTTATGTCTCACATGTATCTCTCCAAATCTTACTTAACCATAGCTAATGGTTTACTTATTACCATAGTTTTCCACAACAGATGTTTTGTTGTTATTTTTTTCTGATACTATTTTATTGGCTAATAATAACGTAATAAAGTTTGTGCAGCAATAACAAATTCCATTGTGTAAAGGTTCGTTGGATGCAGTAAACAGCAGGAGGCAGAAAAGGGGTTAACAAGAATTTACTTAAGCAATTACTGAATACGAATTTAAGGACACCTCCGCGCAAGGAGGCAATTAGGCAAATAGTGAACTACACAATAAACGCAACAAGAAGGGGGAAAGTGAAGGTAATGACTTATTGATTGGAGTTCTTGTTGGGGAGCTGTTGGAACAGCTCCCGACGGCATGGCAATCCGTGAACAAAGTCTCTGGCTCTGCTGTGTAGAAACGAGATGCACTGTCTCCTGACAGTGCCGAAGTATCCAGATCCGTTGGTCTTGAGTACTGTGATCTTGGGTCCGTTGATCTTGGGTCCGTTGGAGCGTGGACAAAGTTCCTTCTGCTTTTTCCGCAAGGATGATGCAGTACACCGGGAGAACAATGCCGTACAGGCCGCAGGGGTGACAAGGCCTCGCACAGAATCACAATGTTCAGGAAAAGACGGTACGTCTGCTGCACTGCACGTTATGGGTCTGGTTCGTGGAGGGGCACTCTGTAATGGGTGTAAGAGTCTAATAGCCTGTAAAGGGCTGGCGTCAGTGGCGGTAGTTGAGGAGAGGGAGTCAACCTTCGTCCTGCTCTGTAGTCGCCTTCCCGCCAAGTCTCTCCTTTTCCCGTGCTCAGCTCCTTTTATGTAACCCACGCCCCCTTCTGTCAGGTGCTCAGGATTTCCACACACAGACAAGTCATCCCCCTACGACAGTGATGATGGCCCCGATAGTTCCGTCTCAAGAGCGTTTCTCGAACCGGCAACACTGCTCCTGTTCATCTCCTTACAATTGCAGCTTGTATTTATTGCATTTAAAGGGAATTTGTCACCAGGTTGTTCCTAACCCAGCAGCATGATTTACGGGCAGAGACCCTCATTCCAACAATGTGTCACCTAATGGGCTGCACACTGTCGACTTCATTAAATGACTGTTTTATCTGCTGCAGATCTACCAGTTCTCTGAATGTGGAGCTGTGTATAACTTCGGCCACACCACTGATTAGCAGCTCTTGGTGCTCCCTCTGCATTGGCAGAAAGCTGTCAATTAGTAGTGGGGAAAGATTTAAACAGAGCTTACAAATATTTAGGACTACATGGCAGCAGGTTTACTAATCCTCTAGTGATAAACTGCTGCTGATTAATCAGTGATTTTCTCAAAACTACACTAAGCAGCCCAGTAAGCGACACATAGCAGGAATCGAGGTCTTGGTCCCTAAATTATGTTGGTCTTAGAATATGTGGAAAAAACCTGGTGACAGATACCCTTTAATGAGATTGTATAGGATTAGAAACATGGCTTCTGTCAGCACCACTCTTGTCTATAGGCTTATTGTGTGGTATTGCTGCACGTCAAGCCTCATTCATTTCAATACAATAGAGCTGCAATACCAGATACAATCCACACAATCCATGGACCAGTGTGACACTGTTGTTAGAAAAAGGTAGACATGCATTTGTAATTCTTACAGCTAATATCCTTGACTTTAAAAAAGTCATGTCACGTCATCAGAGTGGCAGTTTGTCTTCCTGATGACAGGGCGGGACAACTGGTGTCATGCTGATTGATAGCTGGCTCTCGGCTGCCTAATTGGGGAAGCCGGCTGTCAATCAGCATGATGCCACCAGTCCCGCCCTGTCATCAGGAAGACAAACTGCAACTTTGTTGACAGGGAGTAGTTGAATCTTTGGTAGAAGCGGTCAATGACTGGTGCCGGGTACAACAGACAGGTAATTGCCTCTGTTAGCAATAACATGCTTTTTTTTCCGGACATTCCGTTTTACAACTTTTCAAATATATGGCAGCAGATAAATTCTGGAAGTTTATTGAATTACATTATACAATTACATTATTGCGTACATTTCTATATACCTCTCACACAAAACAATATTCTGCACATGGATTTATCTCATCAAGACAACCTTTGACTGCATACTTCTCAGTTGCTCAAATACAGGAAAACCATATATGAATGCAAATGTTCTGAAGCATTGGGCAGGATGGCTCAGAGCAGTAAACTAGAAATAGCCATGGAGGGTGTGAGGCAGTGACAGGTGTCATATGCGAGGGTCACTTTGTGTTCCCCCCAGGATGCACACAGGAGCATATTGAGGCAGTGGGAGTGCATTGCAGTCACAAGCATAGCTGTGATTGCAATGCAAAATATAAGTAAGTGTTGGTCTTGGGCAAGCTATTTGTCCAAGGCAGATTTAAGAAAACCTGCTCTGGGCTTTTACTTTTGAAACGGACTACAGGATGATAGTGGGGCGGTCCGTTTCTTTCCCCGCTGGGTTTTCCATGTGGCCTACGGCCACAGGTTCCTTGTAGAAGCCCCTGCAGTAGAGGGTTGGGTCTGGACTGTCTTGTTCCCGGCTGCAATCCGGAGATGGACTGTCTTGTTCCCGGTTGCGATCCGGAAGATGCTGTGTACTGTTTATGTTGTAAGTTTTGGACATTAAACCATGTTTTCTTTGAACTTTGCTGGGTCACTGCCTCATCACTGCACAGTGTGGATACCGCTGCACTACATATGGTTGGAGAATGTGGGCAGTGTGAACTGAGGCATACCCCAAAGCATGCTGCATGTCAGTGATCAAGCCTGCTGGGAAAATTGAGGAGGTTTTGAAGCTGTTGGTCCTCACTCAGCAGTGGCAACAGAAGCAGCAGCAGCTACAGTTTGAGAGGCATCAGCAAGAGGCTGTGCAGTTGCAGCAGCAGGAGCTACTGTATCAGCAGCAGCAGAAAATGAATGAGCTGATTTTGCAAAAGATTGAGGCTCTGTGAGAGGCGACCTCAACAGTGACCCCGATTTGTTCTGAGGCCCGTTACAAAGTCCGGACAGCGCTGAGGAAGATGAGTACTGAGGATGATATTGAGGTGTTCCTCACAGTGTTTGAGTGCGCAGCAGAGTGGGAGAGCCTGCCAGTGTCACAGTGGGCTGAAGTGGTGGCCCCCTTCCTGACGGGAGATGCCCAGAAGGCCTATCTGGACCTTAGTTGGGAGGATGGCCTGGACTATGAGAAGCTGAAAGGTGAGATCCTTGACCGACTGGGGGTAAATATGTATATGCGGGCTCAGCGGGTGTACCAATGGTCCTTTGCAGAGTTTTGTCCCGCCAGGTCTCAGGCATATGAATTGCTGCAGCTGGTGAAAAAATGGCTCCAGCCTTAGGACTTAACACCGTTCCAGATGGTAGAGAGGGTGGTGGTCAACTGGTTGGTGAGAGTGCTGCCAGTGGCTATGCAGCATTAGCTGGGGCAAAGGAACCCGGGCACTCTGGACCAGGTGGTTGGACTGGTTGAGCGGTATACAGCCACTCAGGACTTTGTATGGGACACTGCTCCACTTCATCTGTCACATCAGATCTCCCCAGCCCAGGAGCCTGGAAAAAGTGCAAAAACCTCTGTTGGGCTAACCAGGACTGAGCCCATGATGAGGGGGTAACCTGAAGTGAGGGTCACAAAAGTCCCATTTCCCCTAAAGCGGTCCCAAGATCTATTCGAGCCACAGCCATTAAGTGTTGATGGTGCCAAGGGCCCGGACATGTGGCTGCCAACTGCCCCCTGACTTTTGAACCCATGTACTGTGGGTATAATTGCTGTATGTCTATGTATGCCCAGCCAGTCTGTACCGCCACTACAGGCACTGCTGGCAGCAAACCCCAACTGTGCCAGGTATTTGTCATTGGGTACCAAATGGAGGCTCTCTTGGACTCGAGGAGCTTAGTGACTTTGGTCCATGGATCCCTTGTTGCCGGGGACAACCCCAAAGGATGGAAATTGGAGATGATGAGTATACATGGGGAACTCTGGAAGTACCCAACCATAGAGGTTATTTTTTCCACACCGTGTGGAGACATCAAACATGTGGGAGTGGTGAAGACCCTTCCATATGGGACTGTGTTGGGAAGAGACTTGCTCCAGTTCTGGCCCCTGTGGGAGACTAGGGTTAACCATCCCAAGGTAAATGTTTTTCCTCACGCAGAACCCAAAGATCCCTAGTCAGGGGTACCTGCTGTAGGGGTCGCCAACCTAGGGAGAGAGTGTAACCCTGAAAAGTTTTCCCTAGAGGTAGTGGCAGGAGAGGTCGAGAAGACCCCACTGATCCCTGAGCAGGAAATGTCCCCTGGTAAGTTCAGGACAGCTCAGCTCCAGGGTCCCAAGGAGAGATGTGTGTATAAAAAAAAAAAACCTGGAGAAAATGGGAATGTTTGTTCACGGAAGTAACTCCAGTCATACCAACGGGGAACCCTCTGGCACTGACCAAGGACAGAGTTGGGGGTCAGGTTAAAATAAATGGAGCTCTCACTGATCTAAAGCGATGGGAGAATGGGTTTGGGTGTGACAGAGTATGAATGTGTTCTCGGAGCTGCCACCAAGCCCCTGGTAAGAGTATGGAGGAAACCGTACCGAGGGTCAGAAGCCCAGTACTTAGGTTACTGGATAGGTCGCAGGGTTTTCAAACCCCAAATAAGCAAGGTCGAAGCCAGCCAAAACTGGCCCAAATCTACTGTCAGTCAGGAAAGTGGGCATGTCTTCTGGAACGGAGAACAGGGAGGTGGCTGGTCATGTAACAAAGCATGGAGGAGAAACGCAAAGGAGAGGAATGTGCAAGTCACCCAATGGTTCCGATCCCTACAAAACTTTGGTTTCTTAGTGGAGCATCGAGCGGGGTAAATCACAGGGACATGCGGATGCCCTGTCATGGACCCCCTGTATGGTGTAAACTAGGAATTATAGCTGAAGTTCAATTTGAATGGTATAAAAGAATAAGGATAATAACAAGAGGCAACACCAGAAACCAAAAGTCAAGCCATGGTCATACATAGGAAAACAAATCAGATATTCTGCATTTCTGGTTCTGATCATCAAGCCACTACTTACAGCTAGAGTGTTATTAACACATGAAGTCCTACAACTTCTTACCCATTGCTGGAAATTAGCAAGGAAGTGGGTGCAATACCTACAACTGCTCAACCCTTTGCTGGTCATTAGCAGTGAAGCATGCATAATCATGTGTAAAGAACCCCAAAAGAAAATATAATAAT
>VIAB01000323.1:250058-267538 GCA_009801035.1 Oophaga pumilio | reverse complement strand
GATAGTGTATCAAAAAGTGTGTCTGTATATTTATAAGAATAAAGGAGCCATAGAAAAATGTAATGGAGACAAATTTAATATGATATTTAATTATATGCTTGGCATGAATTGTGGTCTCCTGTGGGTATTTGTAACCACTCTTGTTTTTAAATGTTTTTAAAAAATGCTTTTGTGGTTTTGTGTGTTCCAATAAAATTTGTTAATTCTTGGTGATCCCTGCTTTTTGGCATGTTTCTTGTCTTTAGTTATATTATGTCTTCCTAGACATGCCGCAGGTAGATCCCTGTGCTTGTTTCTGATGATTGATGGTGCCCTCCTTTTTTGCTTATATTGAACATTGGAACTCCCCCATTTTGGAAACTAGACCCCCCAAGAAACTTGTCTAGATGTGTGGTGAGAGCCTTGAACCCCCAGGTGTTTCACTAAAGTTTATAATGCCCGAGCGTGAAAATAAAAAAAACATATTTTTTCCACAAACATGATCTTTTAGTCCACAATTTTTTATTTTCCCAAGAGTAACAGGAGAAATTGGACCTCAAAAGTTGTCCAATTTGTCCTGAGTATGCTGATACCCCATATGTGGGAGAAAACTACTGTATGGGCACACGTCGGGGCTCGGAAGGGATGTAGTGACGATTTGGAATGCAGACTTTGATGGAATGGTCTGTGGGCTTCATGTCACGTTTGGAAAGCCCCTGATGTGCCTAAACAGTGGAAACCCCCCACAAGGGACCCCATTTTGGAAACTAGACCCCCCAAAGGAACTTATCTAGATGTGTGGTGAGCATTTTGAACCCCCAAATGCTTCACAGAAGTTTAAAATGCCCGGGCGTGAAAATAAAAAAAGTCATATTTTTTCCACAAACATGATCTTTTAGACATAAATTTTTTATTTTCCCAAGGGAAACAGGAGAAATTTGACCCCAAAAGTTGTTGTCCAAATTGTCCTGAGTACACTGATACCCAATATGTGGGAGAAAACTACTGTATGGGCACACGTTGGGGCTCAGAAGAGAAGTAGTGACATTTTGCAATGCAGACTTTGATGGAATGGTCTGAGGGCGTCAGGTCACGTTCCCAAGGAAATTGGACCCCAAAAGTTGTTGTCCAATTTGTCCTGAGTACGCTGATACCCCATATGTGGGGGGAAATACTGTTTGGGTGCACGGCAGGGCTCGGAAAGGAAGTAATGACATTTTGGAATGCAGACTTTGATGGGTGCCATGTTCAGTTTGCTGAGCCCCTGATGTGCCTAAACAGTAGAAACCCCCCACAAGGGACGCCATTTTGGAAACTAGATGCCCCAAGGAACTTATCTAGATGTGTGGGGAGAACTTTGAACCCCCAAGTGCTTCACAGAAGTTTATAACGTAGAGCAATACAAATAAAAAATCATATTTTTTTCCACAAAAATGATATTTTCGCCCCCAATTTTTATTTTCCCAGAAGAAATTGGACCCCATGAGTTATTGTGAAATTTATCCTGAGTACACTGATACCCCATTTGTGGGGGTAAATCACTGTTTGGGCGCATGGTAGAGCTCGGAAGGGAAGGAGCATCGTTTGACTTTTTCAACACAGAATTGGCTGGAATTGAGATCAGATACCATGTCATGTTTGGAGAGCCCCTGATGTGCCTAAACAGTGGAAACACCCCGATTCTAACTCCAACCCTAACCCCAACACACCCCTAACCCTAATCTCAACCCTAACCATAACCCTAACCACAAACCTAACCCTAACACACCCCTAACCTTAGTCCCAACCCTAATCCTAACCCTAACCCTCTTCCCTAACGGGAAAATGGAAATAAATGCATTTTTTAATTTTATTATTTTTTCCCTAACTATGGGGGTAATAAAGAGGGCTTTGATTTACTATTTACATGATAAAATACACTTTTTATTGCAAAAAATAGTTTTTGCATCACCACATTTTAAGAGCTATAATTTTTCCATATTTTGGCCCACAGAGTCATGTGAGGTCTTATTTTTTGCGGGACGAGTTGACATTTTTAGTGGTATGATTTTTGGGCACATGACATTTTTTGATCGTTTTTTATTGCGATTTTTGGGAGGTAGAATAAGCAAAATCAGAAATACATGAATTTCTTTTGGTGGAGGGCGTTTATACCGTTTCGCGTGTGTTAAAATTGATAAAGTAGTTTTATTCTTCGGGTTAGTATGATTACAGTGATACCTCATTTGTATTTTTTTATGTTTTGCCGCTTTTATACAATAAAAATTGTTTTATATAAAAAAATAATTATTTTTGCATCGCTTTATTCTGCGAGCTATAACTTTTTAATTTTTTTGCTGATGATGCTGTATGGTGGCTCGTTTTTTGCGGGACAAGATGACGTTTTCAGCGGTACCATGTTTATTTATGATATTCCACTTTTTGTTCGGCGGTATGATGATAAAGCATTGTTTTTTGCCTTGTTTTTGTTTTTTAAGGGGTTCACTAAAGGGGTTAACTAGTGGGACAGTTTTACAGGGTGGGTCGTTACAGACGCGGCAATACTAAATATGTGTACTTTTATTGTTTTTTATTTACATAAAAATAATGTGTTTATTGGGGAAATTTTTTTTGTTTTTTGTTTATTTAGGGATTTTTAAAAAAATATTTTTACACATGTTTATTTTATTTTTTTAACATTTTTATATTGTACCAGGGTTAGACATCACTATATAGTGTCAGATCGCTTATCTGACAGTTTGGAGAGCACTCTGTCAGATCAGCGATCGGACAGGCAGTGCAGGAGGCTTGCCGGCGCCTGCTCTCAGCAGGCACTAACAAGCCACATCCCTGCAGGACTCTGAAGGACCCCGCGGCCATCTTGGATCTGGGGGCCTGTCAGGAAGAGTCCCTCAGAACAAAGCGATCACATCGCATTGCTCTAAGGGTCTCAAAGAAGCATGCAGGGAGCCCACACCCTGCGCAATGCATCCCTATGCCACCGGAACACTGCGATCATGTTTGATCGCAGTGTGTCGGGGGTTAAAGGGCCGGGAGTGGTCCGTGACCATTCTTGTTTCTTAGTTCCGGGTGTCAGCTGTGAGAATCAGCTGACATCCGTTCACGATCAGCCGCGCTCTCCCCGTGAGCAAGGCTGATCGCTTATGACGTACTATTCCGTTCTATTTCAATTAATAAAAGAAACTTGGTTTCTAGAGTCCTAGCAATTAGAAAATGCGTAAGGCATGCGGTAAGGGACAGGGAAGTAGAAGTGCTGATGATAATGTATGCAGACGTTGAGGACGTGGGGCAGGTGCGATTATACCTGTTGATGGAACATAAGAAACACATCCATCCACGACACATAGCTTCTTGTCCCACTTTTGCAGAGAAGCATGGGACACCACTTCTCAAGCCACACCACTGCGAGCAGGTGGACAGTTAGATAGCAGGTAATGCTTCCAGCATGCTTGCCAGCACCACCGTATCTTGCACATGGTCCAGTCTCACCAGCCAACAGTCTTGATCACTTAATCCTCATCCTGATCCTCCATCCCCCACCATATTGATTTCCAGGAGACTAATGATCCCACACTATGACACTTTGAGGAGCTCTTTACATGATTTCTAGATTGAGTCCTCTCACACTGCATGTTACAATAGAGACAGGAGGCGATGCTGTGTAGTGATGTACAAAACTAAGAGCAGCCAGGGTCACAAGAAAATGATGGCGGGGAAAGGCAAATTTTGTCCAAGGAGTTAGATGATGATGAGACACAGTTGCTGATAAGTCAGATTGTTGTAAAGTCACCAAGGTAGGAGCACCAGTGTGCGGCGGTGGAAGACGAGGTATTGGATGAAGAAATCACTGACCCAACCTTGGAAGCTGGCATGCAGAGCGAGGACAGCAGAGCTGAAAGGGAGGGATCTGCAGCATTGAAACAGGCATGATGAGACAGTGGGGTGACTAGAGGGAGAAGGCAGTCACCTTTCAGGTTATCCCTTAAGTACCATCACTTGTCTTCCCTTCTTTTGAGGTCCATGCTGTCAGACTCTTCATCCCCTTCTCCATGCAAGTGGCGGTGGTGTATCGTCACCTGGGCCCCTCCCATCAGTTCCTGGATCACTTTGCCACCTGGCTTCCACATTTTCTCTCCTGTGACATGACTACCCTCATCATGGGTGATTTCAACATCCCCATTGCTTTTCCCCTCTCCCCATCTGCTACTCACCTTTTATCTCTAACCTCCTCTTTCGGCCTTTCGCAGCTTACTAACTCTCCTATGCATGAAGACTGAAACTCCCTCGATTTTGTCTTCTCCCTGCTTTGCTCAGTGGATGATTTCACAAACACCCCACTCCTGCTCTCTGACCACAACCTTCTTTCATTCTCTATCAAGAACTGCCATCCCACTCAGGTCACCCCCACTTTTCACACTTATAGAAACATACAGGCCATTAACACCCAGAAACTTCATAAGTTTGAATTGCAGTCATCATTGGCCCCTATCTCTTCCCTCTCATATCCTTATTCTGCACTGAGGCATTACAATGAAACACTGCAAAGTGCCCTGAATGAAACTGCACCTCCTATACATAGAACAACTCGGCGCAGATGGTGACAACCGTGGCACACGTTGCAAACACGTTTCCTACAGTGGTGCTCCAGGTGCGCCCAACATCTGTGGAGAAAATCCAATCTGCCCGAAGATTTCATCCATTATAAGCTTATGCTTAAAACATACAACACTGCCCTTTACCTCTCCAAACAAACCTATTTCAACATCCTCATCACCTCACAATCCAATAACCAGAAACGTCTCTTTGACACTTTTCATTCCCTACTCAACCCAAGAGTGCTGGCCCCAACCACGGATCTCCGCGCTGTCGATCTGGCCAATTATTTCAAAGAAAAAATGTACCATATCCGACAGGAAATTATCTCCAAATCCCCTCATATCAGGCACTGTCTTCCCTCCCCCACTGCATCTAGCTCACTCTCTAATTTTGAACCAGTCACAGAAGAAGTAATCAGGCTCCTTGCATCTTCTCGCCCTACTGCTTGCACGAGTGACCCTATTCCCTCACAACTTCTCCAGTCCCTTTCTCCTGCTGTTACCACTCACCTAACAAAAATATTCAACCTCTCTCTCTCTTCCGGTATCTTTACCTCCTTATTTAAGCATGCGATCATATATCCATTATTTAAAAAAACATCCCTCGACCAAAACTGTACCGCTAACTATAGACCTCTCTCTAATCTACCCTTCATCTCTAAACTCCTGGAACGCCTGGTCCACGCCCGTCTTATCCGCTATCTCTCAGATAACTCTCTTCTCGACACTCTACAATCCAGTTTCCGCTCTTTACACTCTACTGAAAATGCCCTCACTAAAGTCTCTAACAATCTACTAAGAGCTAAATCTAATGGTCACTACTTCATGTTAATTCTCTTGGATCTCTCTGCAGCATTCAACTCTGTGGATCATCAGCTCCTCCTCACTATGCTCTGCTCCATCAGCCTCAAGGACGCCATTCTTTCCTGGTTCTCCTCCTATCTCTCTGACCGCTTCTTCACTGTATCTTTTGCTGGCTCCTCCTCCTCTCAACTTCCTCTTACTGTTGGGGTTTCCCAAGGATCAGTCCTTGGTCCCCTCCACTTCTCTTTGTAGACTGCCCCTATTGGACAAATAATCAGTAGATTTAGCTTCCAGTACCATCTCTATGCTGATGAAACCCAATTATACACTTCTTCTCCTGATATCACGCCTGCCTTTTTAGAAAACACCAGTGATTGTCTTACCGCTGTCTCTAACATCATGTCCTCCCTCTATCTGAAGCTGAACCTGTCAAAAACTGAACTCCTTGTGTTTCCTCCCTCTGCTAACCTACCTATGCCCGACATTGCCATTTCCGTTTTTGGTTCCACCATTACTCCCCAGCAACATGCCTGCTGTCTTGGGGTCATACTTAATTCCGAGCTTTCATTCACCCCCACATCTGATTACTGGTTCACTCTTGTTATCTTCACCTCAAAAACATTTTTAGAATTTGACCCTTTCTTACGTTTGACTCTGCAAAAACTCTTACTGTTTCTTTTATTCATTCTCGTCTGGACTATTGTAACTCTCTACTAATCAGTCTGCCTCTTACCAAACTCTCCCCTCTCCAATCTGTCTTGAATGCTGCAGCCAGGATCGTATTCCTCACCAATCGTTATACTGATGTTTCTACCTTGTGCCAGTCATTACATTTGTTACCCATCCACTCCAGAATCCAGTACAAACTTATTACCCTCACCCACAAAGCACTCCATGGCTCAGCATCACCCTACATCTCCTCCCTCGTCTCAGCTTACCACCCTACCCGTGCCCTCCGTTCTACTAATGACCTGAGGTTAACATCCTCAATAACCAGAACCTCCCATTCCCATCTCCAAGACTTTTCACATGCTGCGCCAATTCTTTGTAATGCACTACCCAGGTTAATGTGATTAATCCCCACAATTTTAAGCGTGCCCTAAAAAAGCATTTGTTCAAACTGGCCTACCGTCTCAATGCATTAACCTAACTATCCTTGTGTTGCCCATTCAAAATTTTTACCATAACCAGGTTCCTCGCATCATGTCCTCACATGCTTTATGCATTTAATAGCCATCTGTGTCTATACTGTTACATAATTAGGCTGATAACCGGTTCATAAAGTAATACATGAACACCCGATTCTTACGCTTTGGTTGGTCAGAGCAACGAAAGCAATCATTACCATCCGTCTTTCATGTCTCCCCTTTTTCCTTATAGATTGTTTGCTTGCGAGCAGAGCCCTCATTCCTCTTGGTATCTGTTTTGATCTATGTGTTTATTGTTATGTTGTAATGTCTATCGTCTGTACAAGTCCCCTCAAAAATGTAAAGAGCTTGCAGAATATGTTGGCGCTATAGAAATAAAATTATTAGTATTATTATTATTATTATTACAGCACCGACACTCGTGAATGTCTTTGTCAAAGAGTTAGTTGTTTACCAGTCTGGAACTTTTTTAAATAGAGTTCTGTGACAAAAAAATGGTCAATTTCAATCTGTGCCATGCCAAGAGCAGCAAAGTTCTGACCAGTAAGAACCTAACTACCACCAGCTTGATCAGGCACATATCATCTAAGCACCCAACTGTCACACACAGTGTAGGAAAGACTAAATGCGACACAAAGGGATAAAGGGAAGGGAGCCCAATACTAGGGAAGGGGGGAGTGGAGACTCCTAGGCAGATCTAACGTCACCCTATATAGGTCCTGCCCCTATCGCTGAGCAGGATACTAATCCTTGTCTGACCCTGGCAGTAAACCATGTATAGGGAAGGACAGGATAAGCACTAGTTAATCCCCGCTACCACTAAAGACAGAAGGAATACACAAACAAGAGGAGCACTCAGCTTGAGCAGACTCAGAAAGAAACACAGATGTCCTCCAAACACAAAAGACAAAGATAGCTGACTGCTATAGCTCCAAGCCTCAACAGGAGGAAATGGAACTGGAAATATCACCAGCAACTCCCAGCAGCAAACTGGGAGTTATAAACACCCCAATCCAGGTGTATCAAGTAGAGCTGGGGGAAGGCTGCCACTGAGTTCTAGAGTCAGAAGGACCAGGAAGAAGTCTGCAAAGCAAACCACTGAGACCTTTTTCAGTCAGATGCAGAGCGACGGTCTGCAGCCTCTGACACACCTGTGACACCAACTCGGTGGGTCGAACGCCTGGGTCCATGATTGGTGCCAGTGGGTGACACCACTACCTCTTCACCTGTGCTAGGTGCTTAACAATTCCGTCCATGACACTGAAGCAGTTGCCTCCCGCCTTGCACCTGTCCTTTCACATTCTGAGGCACCATCAGGAGGCACTTTCAAAAACCTATCCCAGCACAGCGTTCAGCTGTCCCTATCCCAGGTCTTTGAATGAAACAGAAAGTTCCCAGAGGCACAAATGCTAAACAGGCAAATATCCAGGCTGCTTGCAGTGTAAATGCTGTCATTTGAGCTTGAAAACACAGAGGAATTCCGACGACTAATGGCAGCAGCCGTCAATCAGTACTCGGTGCCCAGTCTCCACTATTTCTCCCCTTGTGGCGTCCCCCGACTTGTACCAGCACGTGTCCAGTAACATTACCCATGTCCTTACCAATGCAGTTACTGGAATTGTACCCTTAACGACTCATACATGGACAAGCGCTTGTGGTCAGGGATGCTACATTACCCTGATGGCACACACAGAGAAAATTGTGGAGGTTGGGTCCAAGTTCCATCCTGGCATAGCACATATGCTACCAATGCCAAAGATTGCTGGCCCTACTTCAATCAGGGTTTCCTCTACCTACTACTCCATTTGCTGCACCCCATCCTGCTCCTCCTCATCCTCCATCTCCGATTTGATATCTCAGAGCATGTCGTCCACATCAGCCGGAAGCTGGAAGCACTGCAGCATTACCTCAGTGAAGCAGCAACAGGCTCTGCTGAAGGTAATTTGTCTAGGAGGTAAGCCTCACACGGCGGCAGAGTTAACCAGACAGACTTGTGACTCTTCCCGCCGAGCCTCCAACCAGGTAGGGTTGTGTGTGTGTCAATTTCCGTAAACTGATGGTGGCTGTGAAGCTTGGCAAGCTCACACACGTACCATGCTTGGCCCATGTGCTATACTTTATGGCTCACCGGTTTCTGAAAACCTACCCAGTGCTTCTGGTCAAGGTATGTCGCGTCAGCATCCATTTCGTATGTCAGCTACTGCTGCTGTCGCTCTGGCACTGCTGCAGCAGCGCATGCAAGTACCAGCTCCCCGACTGGTGTACGACATGACAAAGCTCTGGAACGCCACACTACACATGTTGGCAAGGTTTTGTGAGCAGCAGAAGCCAATTGTTGAATACCAGCTCCAATACTCCAGTTGGTATTCTGGGCAGTCTCCACACATAACAACTGAAGAGGGGGCATGGATGTTTGACATTTGTGAGGTTCTCTGTTATGTTAGGTAGCTGAGGAGGACAGGAACAACAGCCGGGCAGACGAACACCTGAGATGTTGGTAACTAATGGGTTGCAGATTCCTAAACTAACCACACAACTAGAGGCAGCCGTGGAGCGTTCCTACGTTGATCCTAGACGCCTTGTCACAGCCTGAGAGATAACTACACCTAAAGGCAGAAAGATGAAAGCTATCTGCCCTGGAGCAGATCCACAAAGAAAATAGGAATCCCCCAAAAATGTAATGGCGGTTAGACAAGAAGAAAGCACGAACACAGACAGAAAATAGAATGAGCAAACGCTGGGGCCACAAGCTGACTAAATAGGATAGGACAGGAGAGATTACTTTCTGCAACCGAGAAAACCCTACAAAAATCCAACAATTCTGATTACAAAAATACTGAGAGCACACGATCTCGCCACCCACTAAATCAGATCTCAGTGTGAACAAAACCAAGCTGCAGCCACTGAAAAAACAGGAAAAAGAAAATGAACAAATAACAGTGGCTTCAGATAAACTGAGAGGAGCACAAGACCCCCGGAGGGGACCTGACTGACCTCCACAGAAGTGCAAGGAACAATGCAAAAAGCAAGCACAAAAATAAAAGCAGAAAACATCCTATCCGATAGCAGAAGATGCAGGCAAGATTCAGCAAACTTCCAAATGAACCAGGAACCACAATTGAGACAAGAACAATTGATCACCGGCAACCATCATGGGAGGGAACCTCCCTAATATCAGACCAGTCAGTGAACCCAGATTGCCATTCCTTGCTGAAAGGTTCAGTACTGTCTGTAACCACCAGAGGGAGCCTCTGCTCAGAAACCATCTCTAGCACATTCATAACAGTTCTCCAAGATAAAGATGGTGAGCGGCGATGACACCATAATCAGCACAACAATACGGCTTCTGCGCCTACTTAAACAGTCGCTGCTCACAATTAAAGCTGAAGCTTTGCATGCATACCAGGTGGATATGGAAAAAGACATGACACAGGGAGACACTACCCAGCCCAGCTTCATCTCATCTGCTCAGCATGGATTGGGTAACAATGAGGAGGATGAGGAAGAACAGGAGCTGATTGCTAGTGCAACAGAGGCTAGTACCCAAACAAGCTTTGTCCTGTCTGTACTATGTGGAGGGGCTGAGAAGGCTAATGAGGAGGAAGAGATGAAGGAGGAGGAGATGTAGAGTAGTCATCATGGTGGCGTCAGGGAAGTGTTGGCTGAAGGGAGCTTGGGACACATATTCGACTTTATACCTTTCTCGCATTACATTCATCTTGGCAAAAAAAGAGTACTGGTTGTTCACCTTGCTAGACCCACGCTACAAGGAGAACCTTGCATCTCTCCTTCCTGATGCAGAGAAGTCTACTAAAATGGTGCTATACCAGAAGACCATTGTGGAAAATATTTTGTAAAAATTCCCATCAATTAAAGCTAGCAGCAAGGGGGCAAGCTTCCTTGACCATCCAAGGAGGGGAGACGAGGGAGACACACACCAGATCCAGTAGAGGCTGGGGCACACTGTCAAAGGCCTCGGTAAATTTCATGACACCCTCCCAGCGTCCATGCCCTAATGACTGGGCATTTTTTACAATGGAGGCAATATTTTTTAAAATAGCCAAGTAATACCTAGCCAACAAAACCAGCAAACTCGCTAATTCTTGTGCGACCTTCAATTATTGGATCTCAAAGCTGGACAGCTGGCATGAGCTGTCCCTCTATGCCTTAGAGATGTTGTGCTGCCCTGTCCCCAGCGTCTTGTTTGAATGGGTTTTTAGTGCCACTGTCAGGTCATAACAGACAGGCACTTTTAGCTGACAACAGAAAATGCTGACAGGCTGAGTCTGATAAAAATGAACAAAGCCAGGATTAGCCCTGACTTTTCCACACCACAAGATGACAGCAGCACATAAATTGTTTTTAATCATCAATATTTTAATGAGGCCTGTAAATTGTTACCTTCAAGAGTCTATGGATGACTTGATGACCCTAATAATAATATTTTTTTTCCTTGATTTGCACTTTGTGCAAAACCTTTATGAGTGTAGAAGTACATCAACTACACTTTCAAAATATTTGACTAAGGCTCACCAGTTGTTGCCTTCAAGTTTCTATGGATGACTGCTTTACCTTCCTTATAATTTTTTCCTGGCTTTGCACTGCGTGCAAAGCATTTATGTGTGTAGAAGTTCCACAATTACACTTTATTAATGTTTTGATGAGGCATTCCAGTTGGTGTCTTCAAGGGTGATGGATAACCCTTCTTATGTGTTTTTCTGGTGTTGCACTGTGTGCACAGCTTTAATGAGTGTGGGAGTGCCATTACTACACTTTGTTCATAATACTTGAATGAGATACTACAGCTGGTGCCTTGAAGAGTGTATGGATGGCCCTGCTTGTATTTTTGGCTGGCTTCCCACTGTGTGCAGAACTTTTATGATTGTGGGAGTACCACAACTACACTTTGTTTACAATATTTGATTGAGATTCTACAGTTGGTGCTTTGAAAGGTGTATGGATGACCCTGCTTGTAATTTTTGACAATTTGAACAGAATGTGTATGAGGCCCTCCTCTTTTATGTCTAATACAGGGTGTGTCTGAGTCACTCTTCCATCAATGTTTTAGCAGTTTTTGCTTCCTTCATAAATTGCACCTCAAATTTAAAAATTTTGTAAAAATATTTCAATTTTAGTTTACTTAAGTTATTATTTTTTTTTAATTTAATTTATACAAGTCATTATACAGGAAAGACAATTTCATAACATTCTTTTTCCTGTAAGCTCCAATTTCTCGTCAAATTGTTATTGTCAGTCGTTAAAGTGAAGTAAAAATGTGACACCATTGTTCTCAGCAGCAATCTTGGAGTCGGAGATGCTTCCATGGGTCTTTCCCATGCTATTCCACTTCCATTCAGCACTTTTTCCATCTATTTCAACATTTTCACTGCCCCCCAGACCTTCTTTTAGGGTCTGCCAGAAAAATGCTTGGATTTCACATTGACTCCCATTATACTCATTACTCGAAACGAGCATCCGGGCATTTGGAATTGCTCGGTTGGAGTAATTAGCATCTGAGCATTTTAGTACTCGCTCATCCCTTATCAGTATTTGTAGGCCAAAACAGGAATGTAACTATCAAAGGAAACATATAATACTGTGTGGAACTTCTGTTTTTTTCACCCAATCATGGTTTTGCATTACAAATACTCATGTAAAATACTGACCAAATACTGAACGTGTGAACATGGCTTTATTGAATCTATGTACTGATGTGAATATTCTTTTATTTTGCTTTATTTTTTTGTCTGCTTTCTTTTGCAATATAAGCATATCCATTAGTTATGTATACACTTTGTTATAATCATTGTTAGTATTCGTATTATTTGCAACTAACTAAAGTATACATAAACAGGTAACATACTGTAGATACTGTGTACAGTCATGGCCAAAAGTTTTGAGAATGACACAAATATTATATTTTCACATGATCTGCTGCCCTCTGGTTTTTATGTGTGTTTGACAGATGTTTTTATCACAGACAGAAATATAATAATTGCAAACATATGAGTAACAAAAGCTTATATTGACAGTTAGAATGAGTTAATGCAGCAAGTCAATATTTGCAGTGTTGACCCTTCTTCTTCAGGACCTCTGCAATTCTCCCTGGCATGCTCTCAATCAACTTCTGGACCAAATCCTGACTGATAGCAGTCCATTCTTGCACAATCAATGCTTTCATTTTGTCAGAATTTTTAGGTTTTTGCTTGTACACCCGTCTCTTGATGATTGACCACAAGTTCTCAATGGGATTAAGATCTGGGGAGTTTCCAGGTCATGGACCCAAAATCTCTATGTTTTGTTCCCTGAGCCATTTAGTTATCACCTTTGCTTTATGGCAAGGTGCTCCATCATGCTGGAAAAGGCATTGTTGATCGCCAAACTGCTCTTGGAGGGTTGGGAGAAGTTGCTCTTGGAGGACATTCTGGTACCATTCTTTATTCATGGCTGTGTTTTTAGGCAAGACTGTGAGAGAGCCGATTCCCTTGGCTGAGAAGCAACCCCACACATGAATGGTTTCAGGATGCTTAACAGTTGGCATGAGACAAGACTGGTGGTAGCGCTCACCTTTTCTTCTCCGAATAAGGCGTTTTCCTGATGTCCCAAACAATCGAAAAGGGGATTCATCAGAGAAAATAACTTTACCCCAGTCCTCAGCAGTCCACTGCCTGTACCTTTTGCAGAATATCAGTCTGTCCATGATGTTTTTTCTGGAGAGAAGTGGCTTCTTTGCTGCCCTCCTTGAGACCAGGCCTTGCTCCAAGAGTCTCCGCCTCACAGTGCATGCAGATGCACTCACACCTGCCTGCTGCCATTCCTGAGCAAGCTCTGCACTGCTGGTTGCCCGATCCCGCAGCTGAAACACTTTTAAGAGATGGTCCTGGCGCTTGCTGGTCTTTCTTGGGCGCCCTGAAGCCTTTTTGGCAACAATGGAACCTCTCTCCTTGAAGTTCTTGATGATGCGATAGATTGTTGACTGAGGTGCAATCTTTCTAGCTGCAATACTCTTCCCTGTTAGGCCATTTTTGTGCATTGCAATGATGACTGCACGTGTTTCTTTAGAGATAACCATGGTTAACAGAAGAGAAACAATGATGCCAAGCACCAGCCTCCTTTTAAAGTGTCCAGTGGTCTCATTCTTACTTAATCATGACAGATTGATCTCCAGCCATGTCCTCATCAACACCCATACCTGTGTTAATGGAGCAATCACTGAAAAGAGGTTAGCTGGTCCTTTTAAGGCAGGGCTGCAATGATGTTGACATGTGTTTTGGGGGATAAAGTTCGTTTTCTAGCCAAATATTGACTTTGCAAGTAATTGCTGTTAAGCAGATCACTCTTTATAACATTCTGGAGTATATGCAAATTGCCATTAGAAAAAGTGAAGCAGTAGACTTTGTAAAAATTAATATTTGTGTCATTCTCAAAACTTTTGGCCATGACTGTATATGTTTTTTATAGCCATTGTAGAACACAGTCAGGGGAGGGCCCATGTGCAAGAACAATATATGGGCCATTTGCAGTCCAATAACTCATCATGATGCACAACTACACCTGCATTTGGGGTGTTATTGGCCTCTTTACCTCATGGGCCCTTGTGCGGCTGCACAGGCTGCATCAATGATATGTCCACCCTGGTGTATAGATAACACAGAAATAGACAGGTAGACTGACAGACAGAGTAAGTCCATTTAGCAGATAGGTGCAAATCCACAAGTTGTAACCCTGTAAGAGAGTAGAAGAATGATTTGCACACCCTTAAGATGATATATTAATTATATTTGGTTATACTTAATGCATTTCTCAACTGGTGCATTGATTTGTATATTGATGTAGTTTATTGGCTGGCTTCAGCAGTTTTGGAAATCAAAGGGTTAGCAATGAGATGCTCAAGCTATATAAGGGCTGTTGAGGCTTAGCTCAAAAGAGTGTCTATAGTTACAACACAATTGAACATCAGCCAGACAGAAAGCAAGTTCATCAATTAGGAGTCCAGCAAGAAAGTGTCAAAAGCCTTATCCTGGAAGTGAGTAGAGCCTAGTGGGAAGCTGTTAGCAGCCCGAACTGGAACATAGTTGGGAACCATGGTGATGCAGAGCTATTATAAGTCCTGAGACTGCTGGGGATTAGACAAGGTCATCTGTATACATACAGTGGTGGACTACAAGTGAAAAGCTAGTGTGAAAGTTTTAGAGAAAAAAATCTGTTTCTTGCCTCATGGGAGCATCTGGAAAAGTACCTGCTGCAGCTGGTGTTCAGAAAGTAGCAAAGATAGATTGTGCTAAATTGGGTTCATATGACTGTGAGATTGTATTGGAAAAGAAGTGTATACTACTGCCATGTATTACCATCTGTATGAAAACTCTGATGTCTGTCATCTGTTATGTTCTTTCAAGTTCATGTTCTTTCGAGTGCATCCTATGATTGGTTCACGTGCACCCATGTCGTCAGAGTGCAGTCCGATTACTGCGGACACAGAGATGAAGATGGAGAAATTAAGTTCTCCGTCTTCTCCACACTTGTCTGATTCTCTCTTGCAAGAGAATTAGATCACACTAAGGTGACGCTCGGATTAAACTCTGACAGTGTTTGATCTGAGTGACATTAGCATAATTGGCCCGATTCTCTCGCATGAGAGAATCGGCGGCCATGTGAGCGAACCCTTAGTGTGAGGGAAGACATTGTCACTTCATCACGTGTTTTACCGGTGTTCAAGGCTTACAAATCACACTTGGCCAAACGAAATCTTACAACCCAACAACTGTCTTATGTACAATTTAAAAAATGTAGATAGCATTCCAAGATATCCCTTAGTAAAACATGCAATTTTCAATGGCTAATACGAACTTTAGCAAGGTTTTAGCTCTATATACTAGAGCCTTTGTCAAGCCAAAACATTATATTGAGCCCAAATGTGTCCACAGTACACATTGGCCATTAAAAACCTCATTTCACAAAAGGGCGCATTGGAATGCTGCCTTTGGAGATTGTAAATAGAAATAGATAGATAGATAGACAGATAGAAACAGTGGGTACGGAAAGTATTCAGACCCCTTTAAATTGTTTACTCTTTATTTCATTGCAGCCATTTGGTAAATTCAAAAAAGTTCATTTTTTTTCTCATTAATGTAGACTCTGCACCAAATCTTGACTGACAAAAAACAGAAATGTAGATTTTTTTGCAAATTCAGAAAAACTGAAATATCACATGGTCATAAGTATTCAGACCCTTTGCTCAGTATTGAGTAGAAGCACCCTTTTGAGCTAGTACAGCCATGAGTCTTCTTGGGAATGATGAAACAAGTTTTTCACACCTGGATTTTGGGATCCTCTGCCATTCTTACTTGCACATCCTCTCCAGTTCCATCAGGTTGGATGGTGAATTTTGGTGGACAGCCATTTTCAGGTATCTCCAGAGATGCTCAATTGGGTTTAGGTCAGGGCTCTGGCTGGGCCAGTTAAGAATGGTCACAGAGCTATCCTGAAGCCACTCCTTTGTTATTTTAGCTGAGTGCTTAGGGTCATTGTCTTGTTGGAAGGTGAATCTTTGGCCGAGTCAGAGGTCCAGAGCCCTCTCGAAAAGGTTTTCATCCAGGATATCTCTGTACTTGGCCGCATTCATGTTTCCTTCAATTGCAACCAGTCGTCCTGTCCCTGCAGCTGAAAAACACCCACATAGCATGATGCTGCCACCACCATGTTTCACTGTTGGGTTTGTATTGGGCAGGTGATGAGTAGTGCCTGGTTTTCTCCACATATACCAGATAGAATTATCACCAAAAAGTTCTGTCTTCATCTCATCAGACCAGAGAATCTTATTTCTCATAATTTGGGAGTCTTTCATGTGTTTTTTTTAGCAAACTCTATAAGGGTCTTTCATATGTTTGGCACTGAGGAGAGGCTTCCATCGGGCCACTTTGCCATAAAGGCCCAACTGGTGGAGGGCTGTAGTGATAGATGACTTTGTGGAACTTTCTCCCATCTCCCTACTGCATCTGTGGAGCTCAGCCACAGTGATCTTGGGGTTCTTCTTTACCTCTCTCACCAAGGCTCTTCTCCCACGATTGCTCAGTTTGGCTGGATAGCCAAGTCTAGGAAGACTTCTGGTGGTCCCAAGCATCTTCAATTTAAGGATTATGGAGGCCACTGTGCTCTTAGGAACCTTGAGTACTGCAAAAATTATTTTGTAACCTGGGCCAGATCTGTGCCTTGCCACAATTCTGTCTCTGAGCTCCTTGGAAAGTTCCTTTGACCTCATGATTATCACTTGGTCTGACATGCACTGTGAGCTGTGAGGGCTTATATAGACAGGTGTGTGCCTTTACAAATCAAGTCCTATCAGTTTAATTACACACAGCTGGACTCCAATGAAGGAGTAGAAGAATCTCAAGGAGGATTACAAGGAAATGGACAGCATGTGACTTAAATATGAGTGTCTGAGCAAAGGGTCTGAATACTTATGACCATGTGAAATTTCAGTTTTTCTTTTTTAACAAATTTGCAAAAATTTCTACATTTCTGTTTTTTTTCAGTCAAGATGGGGTGCAGAGTGTACATTAATCAGAAAAAAAGAACTTTTTTGAATTTACTAAATGGCTGCAATGAAACAAAGAGTGAAAAATTTAAAGGGGTCTGAATACTCTCCATACCCACTGTAGATAGATAGATCGATAGATATGAGATAGATAGATATGAGGAGAAATAAATATACATAGACGTAGATTTTCTCTTTGGCTTGTTTCCTATAGTTGTAGAATTTTCCAGTTACTTTGAGCAGACATGGGAAGATCACAGGCTATTTTTTAGCTACAGGGCAAAAATTGTTGACAGAAAGTTGTAATCACCACTGTCTGAAAAAACCTTCCCATCTTTTATCATGTTCAAACAGGATTTCTTCTTCCAGAACGGCTCTAGCAGAAGGGAAGTGTCATTTTGTCATTTAATTGTGTAATTA
>VIAB01000323.1:209395-219594 GCA_009801035.1 Oophaga pumilio | reverse complement strand
TCTCATGTACAGCACCATGAAATTAATGGCGCTATATAAATAAAAAATATTAATAATAATTAGAACTTAATAGAAAACCTTAATAATACACGTCAGTCTTTATTAGAACATGCATAAATATGAATAAATATAAAAAACATGTAAAAAAGCAGTTTTTTCATCAATTGTAAATATAGGTACATAAATTTTGACAAAGTTGCTCAAAAGCTGTGTACCCCCAGTAGAAATTTTGTCGATAGTCCCAAATTAGCACACATAAATCAGGTAATCAGTTATAGTTGCTATCCATCATGCATAGTAGATTTTGACATATAAAGCGTTAATGATATAAAGGCAAACAAGGTATTCGTAGTATCAAGGCAAAAGTGCAAAGTTCTAATGCTTGTATAGCCACACAAACCTACCTAGATGGAAAATATTTATGCAACTATGGCACTAAAATATCCGCATACACAGTTTAAAGTGATAAATAAACAGCCTAATACATAAATTTAGTGTGCAGTGCTCAATAAAGTGTGTATCAAGGCAAAGTGTTAATGGTAACACAAGGTAAAAATACATTGACCTATTATTTCACAAATACTCAAAAGTTCGCCTAAATGGAAGCTACAGATGCAACCATATACAAAGCTTAAGTGATAAGTATACAGACTGATATGTAAATAAAGTGCATCATGTTAAATAGTCATAGATAAATATGCATGGAATTATATAGACCTAATAGATATTATAGAGTAAGCATATCTGCTCTTGGAAGAACCAGTGGCAAAACGTACGTCGGGCGTGGGGAAGTTGTGGCCACTCTCTGTGCTTCTATAACGATAAGGAGGCACAGGTGGCATAATAACTACAATGAGGCACAGAGCAGATGGGACACTATCACTATGTGTAGTCACTGAGGGAGCATAATTACGTCCTAGGAGTAGAGAAGCGGCACTGATACTGTTTGGGGCACAAAAGGAGGATACTGTTGCTATGCATATCGGGGCATTACTATGGTCTAGATCACTAATTATAGCACTATATGGTTTACGGAGAGGTAGTTGAATGTGAGGAGAGTGCTGCAAAAGTGATAAGCCAAATATTTGTCTGTGTTTAATTTTTCAGGGACAAGTCATGGATGGAAAAAATGGTCATGGAGGTGTAGGCTGCAGCTATATGCGATGCTGTCTTTCCTGAGACAAATTAATAAGAAGTGAGGGCTCTGTTCTTGAGATATATGCAGATTCATTGGTGAGATCTGCATCTATTATGCATTTTGGAATATCATGTGGATATGGAAAAAATGTAGGAGATGGGAATACCCCTTTAAGTACTCTACATCTTAAAGGGAATCTGTCAGGTCATTTTTGTGTAGCATACTAATAGTCTTCTGAAATACGGCTTGGGTAGCCCTTTCAGGATATGCATCTTTTATTTCTGTACATGACTCCGTTGTGTTGCTGTAAACCCCAGATAAATTTATTGTCATGTGCCGGCAAGTCAAGCATGTATAAATTACAAATTAGTATTCACCCCTTCCCCCACCCATAATACCACAAATCCATCTGCACTGACCTCACTTATTCCATCAGACTGCCAAAATCCCATCACAATCCTCAGACTGGTCGTCTGCTTTCCTAACCTGAGAGTGACAGCTGCATAGAAATTCATGCTGTCACGCTTATGTCAGGAGAGAAAACAGCCAGTCCGAGGATTGTGATCCTAGGGCGAATAATATGGCAGTCTGATCTGAATCAGTGACGCCAGGGTTGGGAGTGATTATGGGCGGGGAAGGGGTAAATATTCTTTTTGCATTTACATACGCTTGACTTTCCAATGCACATGTAAATGTGAAATGAATATTCACTCCTTCCCAGGTCCATAATCCCGCCCACCTCTCCCAGCCGGCCTCACTGATTGGATGCAGTCAGACTGCTGAGCTACTCTCCAGAAAATCGCATCACAGTCGTCGGACAGGCTGTCTGCTCTCCTGACATGAGCGTGACAGCCTGTATGTCTATGCGATATGATCCTTGGGAATATGGCAGTCTGACAGAATCAGGAACGTCAGTGCAGAGGGGTGGGCGGGATTATGGAGGGTAAGGGATGAATATTAATTTGCCATTTACATATGCTTGACTTGACAGGCGCGACAATAAATTTGTCCAGGGCTTACAGCAAGACAACAGGACCATGTAGAGAAAGAAAAGTTACATATTCTGAAAGGGCTGCCTTTTAGTATGCGACATAAAAATGATCTGACAGATTCCCTTTAAGTCAGGTATAGCTTTAAAATGAATGCTATATTATCAGAACATTGTAACAGGGCACATTTACTGGAGTGCAATACCAGAACAAATACAATCATTTCCTCCCTCATCATTGTGGGTTTAATCATTTTATGACTACATGCTATTTTGCTCAGATGCAAGTTTTTATCATCTTAAGTTTACATGATTGAAGCATAAATATGGGCATTAAGAATAGCCCAAACACCCAGAGTATATTAAACCAGAATAAATCTTTATAGATAAATAAATAAAACATAATAGGAATTTATTTAAACAGGCCCTCTCATCCCTAAGTACAAGCTTCCCGATGAAGAAAGGGCGAAACGCGCGTTGGGGCAGCAGGGAAGTCATATAAACTACTAAACATTTCATATAAGTGCTTTATCTACCCCAAACTTAACCTCATAGGTATACTGGTTTGGCACCTGTCACATTACAATTTAATGTGATTAGTAATCATGTTTATATAAAACGAGCAATAGGGCATGTAGGTATTTTACACTTAATCTTTATGCTTAATCTTATGGGTATGTTAGATGGCACTTGTCACTTTATGCCTTAATGTGGTTTTCCAAACATGTTTATGTGGACCTAGTTTGTATAAATATATAATTATCTAAACAGTATTGTAGATAATGACTTTACAGCTGTATTTGGTGCCAATTGCACTATTATGTTCTGTATTTTTGACTGTTATAAATTATGTACTGTATATACCTGCATCTATTTATCAGCATTATGTTCTTAATTCCTATTATGTTTTATTTATTTATTTATCTATCAATAAAGATTTATTTTTTTTATATACTCTGAGTGTTTGGTCTTTTTTCAATGTCTATATTTATGCTTTAATGTTGATTATTAAGTTATGACCTCGGAATAAGTTTATATTCCATATGGGATTTTTCTTTGTATCTAAGTTTATATGAAGTGTACATGTTGCATTTTCTCCGTTTGTATTTGTATGCGGGATAACATGCAGTGTATTGCAGTTTCAGTAAAGTGTATGACATCTGTATAAATCTTGTGCTTTTTTTAAACACTGAGAAATTGACCTGCAGTGAGTTTTTAAAATCTGCAGCATTTCAATTTGTATTGAGGCAAAAATGTATTTTACATACAGATCTTTCCCATAGATTTGATTGTGGTGCAAAAATTTAACTGATAAAAAATATATATGCATTTACACTTCATTTCATCCACATATGACTTCATAAAGAAAGACTAGGTTACTGTGCAAACAGGCAGTTTCCAACACAAACCAGATTTATTTTTAAAACTAAGCCTGCCTAAGAGACAAAAACACAGCTTAAAAAAAAAGCTATAGAACACGAATACAAGTAATAAAAAAAACAAAAAAATGCAGGGGATAAAAGATAACTTAAATTGGCTAATCGGTTCAGAAATCCTGCCCGAGAATCCGCACCAAAAATGCATCAAATCTGCACTGATAGAATTTAGCCTAGATGTTCCCTTTCTTCTAGACATTTGTCTTTTCATGCTTTCAAGAAAACCCTGCCTCACATAAAAATATACAATTTCAGTAAACACTGTTTTAATGTTCTGTCTCTTTAGTATCAATGTAAAACAAATAGAAATCTTTCTTTTCTTCTATTAAATGTCATTATTTTGACTTGTCTAAATATACAAAATACAGTGAATAACTACAGTATGTTTCCATGTAGGGCCCAGCCTTCAACTGTTGGATTTTGGCCAAAACTTTGCACTATGGGAATCGACCTTGCATCTTTTAAGTGTTCTTGGATTATCACACCGAAAGTGTACATTAAAACTTTGCATGGCAAAAATGACAGACTTTTATGGTGCATGATATCTTTAAAACCATCTGGGGAGGACGAAGGAATTGCCTTTTGACAGGTGTGGCTGATCTGTACTAAATAAGCACTTCATCTTTCAGTCTCAACCTACGTTTCCTTGGTTCTTTCCAAGGGGAGATTTTTCAATTAGAATGACAGTGTTTATTCTTATATTTTATATATGAACACTCAACCTGACATTTTATCCAGATTTATTGAGGAAATTCAATACAAATGGGATTTTTAATATAAATGTATAATTTAAATTTAGCACATTTTTCTGCAAGAAAAAGTTATGGGTTCCATAAAAAATGTCTAAAAGTTGGTAACATTTCGACCATGTGAATAACAATATTGTATGCAATGAAATATCTGTCATGATATAAATTTCAACACACATGGAGGAGATTTCCAACTGAGACCAATATTTCTTTCTCATAGAAATACAGCACTCATTCTCTGATTCAACGGAACAGAGGAAGTTCAGCAAGGTTGACAAAACAAAGTAGACCATTTTACACTATACAAAGTAAGTTTAGGACCTGGCCATCCAATTATGAGGTACTGAAAATTTCTAAATATGACCATACAGAGACATTATGTGGTAGATACTCACAGTTCAAATATAAGCTATAATGTGAAACATTTTGAAGCATTTTATTCCATTAATTGTATCTTTCAAACAATAAAAAATATATATATTCTATTATTTTAAAAAATACTAAATAAGAATAAATAAAACAATAACAATGAGCAATTTAAATACAGATTTATAAGCTACAGACAAATTAGAAATATTTTAATACATTTCTAATATGTACTGTAGATGTAGCACAAGTCAATTCCTTATTTTATTCTTTTCGTATGCGTGTTAGGATAAGTGAATGAGATTTATCTGATTTTCCATTAGGATTTTTACAGCACATTTGATGGTAGGAATAGCTCAGACTGCAGTACTAAGTAAATTCATAAATTCTATATAGTCTTCCAGGAATCAGCGATATTTGTAGGCTTGGATCTAGAATTGCGATCAAGTCTCAGTAAAGATTTTACTATTTTTGCATCCAGCCCTGTGGAAAAATTTGCTTTATAAAAATTCAACTAAGCTGCAATTATTACTTATTATACTATTTAGTGGTGAGATGATCTCATGGTATTTATGTAAATATTGGCCAAACCCACTTCTCACTGATAAAAAATGGAGTATAAGGGTAGGGTCTCTTGATGCAGCAGGCATTTGCTGATGTTATCTCAGTATTAGCGCAAACTCATGTGCTCAATCTCCCCTATGTGCGTGAATTTTGGCTACAGCCTGTGACTAGAGATGAGCGACTTTGTTTGGATTTTGTCTCCGAATCTGATTTTGACATATTCGTGCTATGTTCGAACACTATTCATGCCTAATGTTTGTCTTATGTTCGGTTCCGAACATATTCGGTAATTTCTACTCCCATTGACTCTAATGACGTTTGGCTATGTTTGACGAGTATTGCAAAAAAACAAATTTGATTCCGATCGTATTCGAATCCGAATCCAAACAAATTCGCTCATCTCTGCCTGCGACCACCGCACTGTGGGACCCTACTTTTATACTCCTGATGTCATTGTTATATGTTTTGGGTCAATATTGACACAATGATGGTAATAACTAGGGATGAGCGAGTATAATAGTGAGTATTCGGTACTCGGTGAGTAATGAAGTACTCGCGGTACTCGGAACATAGCGAGTATTTCACTACTCGCCTCGCAATATTCGGATCTCCCGCCCAGCATTTGTCAATCACAGTAATGCAGCTGCCTTCTTGGTTGTGGCATTACTATGATTAGCTGGCCACCCAGCATCATGAGTCATAGCCTACGACTCATAGGCTCTATATAAGCCCTGCCACCGCCATTTTCTGCACATTACATGCAGAACACAGCTAGTGTAGGGAGAGTGTGAGCAGCTGCAAGGGAGAGTTGTGTTTGTTTGTGCAAATCATCCAGAAATTCTCTGTAAAACCCAAAAGCTCTTTTCTGAGCTGAAAGTATAAGGCCAGGGACTGAGTAGTGACAGTTTTCCCAGCTATTTGTGGGGTCACATTTACCCCTGCAGGGCAATTTTTTTGAGCTGTTGTGGTGCTGTGTTCACAGCGAATAGGACGCACAGTACCGCACAACTGACACGCAGCCAGCACCGCTGTCTTGTGTGGTGACTGGGGTGCGTAATCTCGCCTTAAACCTCAGGGCAATTTTTTGTGGCAGCACTGCTGTCTTGTGTGGTGACTGGGGTGCGTAATCTCGCCTTAAACCTCAGGGCAATTTTTTAGTGACTACACCGCTGCCTTGTTTGGTGACTGGGGTGCGTAATCTCACCTTAAACCTCAGGGTAATTTTTTAGTGGCAGCACCACTGTCTTGTGTGGTGACTAGGGCGCGTAATCTCGCCTTAAACCTCAGGACAATATTTTTGTGCCGTTGCGGTGCTGTTTGTAAAGCACAAAGCAGTACTAGGCTGTAGTGCTACCTTCCACAAAGCACTAACTGCTCCTTGTTCCCCAATATCTGCATCTGAACATCTGCAACTATGGCAGAAAAATTCAAAATTCCTAAAAAGGCTGTTGTTAAGGGACAGGGACATGGATGTGGACGTGGACGTGGGGTTGTCATTTGTGCCCAACAAGGCACAGAGTCTGGAAGGCTGAAGAAGGTTGATGCATCTAGGTTCCTGGCGAAATTTCCCGGTCTGGAACGTAAATGGGTCTGGAAGCCAGAAGAACAAGAGCAGATACTGTCTAGGATGGCTGATAAGGCTTCAACAAACTTTTCTAGCAGCACCCAATAGTCCATGACAAAACAGTCTCCTGTCCATATAGAGAACTCTGGGTCAGCCTATTTTCAACCTGTTCATAGTTCATCACCGTCAGTCACGGGAAACATTTGACCCCAACCTTGGCCACTCCGAGGATCTGTTTGGTCCATTTCATTTTGTTGCTTCTGGCCTCTCACCACGCGACATTGAAGAGGAACATGAGGAGGTATCGTCTGTTGATGATGGCCAAATATTTGAAACCCCATGGCCAGAAGAAAGCCACTTTCATCCACGTGATATACCAGGTGAAGCGGTGGAGGCGGATGGTGATGACACACAGTTGCCATCTGGCCAGTCTCAACATGGAAGGAGGATGACATGGATGAAAAGGTGATCGATGATGAGACCACCGATCTGATCTGGACCGTTGGCACGTATAGTCAGCAAAGCAGCACAGAAGAAGTAGGTGGATACATAGCACCAACAAAGGCACAAAGGGATATAGGTTTGAGCAGATTGCGAAGTGTGTCAACTGTTGCCAAGAGCAATTCATCTGTGCCCCAAGTCAAGGCAAGGGTGCATTCAGCCGCTGTCTGGAAATGTTTTTCAGATAGTCCTTCTGAACCAAATGTTGTCATCTGTAACATCTGCTATATAAAGCTGATCAGAGGCCAAGGCAAAGGCAACCAAAGCACCACCAGTATGCAGAAACACATGTCAGCTATGCACCCTAGTCGGTGGGTGGAACAACAGGGTACCAAATCGGTGTCTGCGGTTCAAACCACTGCCATGTCGCCTGTGATCCGTCCCTCCCAATCTGCTGGGCAGGAAGCAGGTGATCATCATACCTCTTGCTCACAAGCTGCGGTTGCACAGACACAGGACACAACAAGCTTGTTTGTACCAGCCAAGCGTCCAGTTGTCGGTGTCCCAGATGTATGAAAGGAGGCGTAAATACCAAGCCACGCACCCACAAGCACAAATACTGAACGCGCACATTGCCAAGTTGCTAGCCGTGGAGATGTTGCCGCTTAGGCTTGTGGGGACACAGTCTTTCCATGATCTGTTGGCTGTGGCTGCCCCACGATACTCGGTTCCCAGCCAGCACTATTTTTCCCTGTGTGCCGTCCCCCATTACACCAGCACGTCTTAAACAATCTAAAGCATGCTCTCACCAATGCCGTAACTGGGAAGGTCCGCCTTACAACAGACACGTGGACAAGTACTTGTGGCCAGGGACAATACATCTCTGTCACGGCACACTGGCTCAACCTGGTGGAGGGTGGGACAAAGTCTCGAATTGGACCACCACATATCCTACACACGCCACAAATAGCGGGCCCAGCCTCAATCAGAGTTTCCGCCTCATCATATACTTCATGTCTCCCCTCTTCCTCCTCCTCCTCTGCCTCGTCATCCTATGCTGAATTACCCTCCACATCACTCCCAAGTTGGGAGCTGTGCAGCAGCGCATCGGCAAAGTGGCAACACGCTATGCTGAAGCTGATCTGCTTAGGTGAAACACCGCACACTGCAGCAGAGCTGTGGCAAGGAATAAAACAACAGACCGATCAGTGACTTTCCCCATTGCAACTCCAACCCGGTCTGGTTGTCTGCGATAACGGGCGTTACCTGGTGGAGGCTTTAAAGCTCGGGAAGCTGGTACACGTGCCATGTATGGCTCACGTGCTGAACCTAGTGGTGCAGAAACTTATAAAAACATACCCTGACTTACCATACCTACTTGAGAAGGTGCGCCGTATTTGCGCCCATTTCTGCCATTCCTCAAACGCTGTTGCCAGTCTTGCAGCGCTTCAAAAGCAATTTAATTTGCCAAACCACCGACTCATTTGTGACCTACCAACACGGTGGAACTCAACATATCATATGTTGGCAAGGATAAGTGAGCAGCAGAGGGCACTTGCTGAATACCAGCTTAAACATGCCCGTCACACTGAGACTTAGCCAAGACACATAACTGTCGAGTGGGTGTGGATCGCTGATATTTGTAAGGTGCTTGATAACTTTGAGTACTGCACCAAGCTTGTGAGCAGTGATCAGGCTATTATCAGCGTAGCCATCCCTATGCTATGTCTGCTGTAAAAATCGCTGCATAATCTAAAAATGGAATCTTTGAGTGCCCAGCAGCTGGGTATGGAGCAAGATTTCACAATGGGTGATCCTACCCAGCCCAGCCAATATCATCAGGCAAGATTGAGGGGTGAAGATGATGACGAAGACGAGGAGGGAGAGGACTTCTTTTTCAGGCTGACTCTGTTAAAATTTGACATGGACTGGATTTCGCAACGGTTTTTAAGCCCTCCAGATGACAGTATCCCAACCTAAAGTCACCCAAAACATTATTTGATGCAACTGGTGATTATGTCCATCCCTTCCCATACAAACCCCTTTTCTTCTTCTTACGCATGTTTTCAACTCTTGCTTCTGCCACATGTACCTCATGGTCAATAAGCTAAAAACAATGTTCCGTTCATTAATATTTCCCATTGGAGGCACTTGTGATGAGACCCTTCTTCCTTCATCAACCATGGTATCATGCCCCTTGGGCTAATTTGTGGAGACACTATGGCTATGCCTGGACACTGGGCACGGCAACTACTGTGCTAGTAGTCCTAGCTTCATAATTGTTCGGCCCTTCAGACCTGCCTTGCTTCCTTCATCAACTATGATACAGCCCCTTGGGCTAATTTTTGGAGACACTATGGCTATGCCTGGACACTGGGCGCTGCAACTACTGAGCTAGTACTCTACTTTCATAATTGTCTGGCTCTTGAGGCCTCCTTCCTGTGTCAACCATGATACAGTCCCTAGGGCTAATGTTTTGAAGACACTATGTCTATGCCTGCACATTGGGCACTGGAATTACCATGCTAGTAGTCTACTTTCGTAATTGTCTGGCTTTTGAGGCCTCCTTCCTGCGGCGTCAACCATGATACAGCCCCTAGAGCTTATTTTTTAAAGACACTATGTCTATGCCTGCACATTGGGCACTGGAACTACCATGCTAGTAGTCTACTTTCATAATTGTCTGGCTCTTGAGGCCTCCTTCCTGTGTCAACCATGATACAGCCCCTAGGGCTAATGTTTTGAGACACTATGTCTATGCCGGCACATTGGGCACTGGAACTCCGTGCTAGTAGTCTACTTCCATAATTGTCTGGCTCTTGAGGCCTCCTTCCTGCGTCAACCATGATACAGCCCCTAGGGCTAATGTTTTGAAGACACTATGTCTATGCCTACTCATTGGGCAATGGCAACAAGGACAGTAGTCCAAGCTTTATAATTGTGAATCCCTTGT
>VIAB01000323.1:157883-171076 GCA_009801035.1 Oophaga pumilio | reverse complement strand
TATTTGTGTCATTCTCAAAACTTTTGACCATGACTGTACATCTTTCCTATATCATGCATTATACCAATCACTTTATAGGGTAATGCTGCAATACCCTGTCGTGCCTCTATTAAGTAAATCGCATACAGGTAGATGACACTATGTAAGCGTTGAAGAGGTCTCGGCATTAACACGGTAACCATACAGCTTATGGGCAGCAGTATCGAGAATTGGCCCTCCACTAGTCTAATATTGATGGCCTATCCTATGAATAGTTCATCAGTATTCTGATCCTGGGCAAGCCCTATAATGGAGGTGTATTCAGGCTTTGTGTCTAGGGCGGAGCATGAGCTATACATATGGCCCTAGGTTTGGGAGTTAAATAGTTAAGCATATATTTCCATTGCATGAATGTTTTCAACTCTTCTGATTTTTCCACATTTTATCTAAAAGTCCATGATTGCTGTGTGGTCATTGTAATCAAGAAGACAGCAGGCCTCACCTTGTAATTATGGAAATAATGACTGTCAATTAGGTAATACTACAAAAAGGACACAGAGGAGTGAAGCACATTTCATTTGGTAGGTTAATTATGACAGCTATAATTACTGTACAATGAATGTAGAAGGAATTGTGAGATTCAGGCTGGTTCTACGTAGATAGGCTTACAAAAAATACCTGTAACTGTAGCTTTTAATATATTATTTCTTTAAAAGATTAGCAACACAAAAAAATAGAAATTCGAAAAATAAACCCAATGTAAAGGGAATTTATCATGGAGGAATATTGGCACTTCTATTATGGGTCGTCTTCTCTAATGTGTACAATATTCATTACTAGTTACATTATCTGTATCTTATTTCCTTTTAGATTGGGTTCATTTTTCTCATTTCTATTTTTTTGTGTTGATAATCTTTTAAAAAATAATATATTAAAATTTAAATTTAAATAGGTATTTTTTCTGGTAACCCACATCAGAGCTAGAATTTGCTGCATGGCTTAGGAGGAGAGGTGTTTATATGAGAAATAGTTTGGAGGACCTATCTGTGACAGCTGCGTGGTTTGTAAATGTAGCAATTCCCTTCCCTTCTCTCCCTTCTCTACTTTTGTTTTCCCCATCCTCCACTCCCCAATGCATTCCTCTGTTATATGTGAGTGAATATTTTGTATGCCTGGTGTTTTCAGTTTATCCTGGTTTGTGTAGCCTTGTTTGTTAGGTTGATATACTGGGGTGTACTGTAGCTCCTCTCTTCCCTGGGTGGGGGAAGAGAACAGACGGAGGACTAATTCAGTAGATATGGCAAGGGTGGCGGCCCTGGTATCTTCACCTTCAGAAGTATCCCGGGAAATAGGACGAGCTAGAGTGCCTCCTAGTGTTAGGGACAAGGAAGGAGCCACTGGTCCCGGGTCACCCGACAGCTGAGTCATGACAAGATGGCTGCCAGGTGATTGTTCAGTGAGTATCCATCTCTGCCGACTCTCCCACATGCAGGAGCATTTGATCGGCCAAGTGCTTTTGCTGACTGAGACATCAACTGGTGGCTTATCTAAGAAAGAGCAATACGATTGGCAGCCCAAAGTCGGACATGTGCGATCGCCATCTCCCCCTACAATCAGTTACTCAGTGCCCCATACACATACTATTGTCAGCTGAACTCATTTATATCGGTTGGTTTGGATAACATTAGTCTAATATGTATGGATGCTTAAGCATGCACGAGTACAGCATTGTGCAATCTGTTATAAGAAGCAGATATTACATGAAACTTTGTGACCATATAAAAGTAGTAGTTGGATAGAAAGGAATATGTATAAAAGGAAGGTATAGAAAGGATAATCAGCTAAGTACCATAACTAATGAGGCCACTAAAATTGAGAACAGATGGGTGACCCCCACACCACTTTGTCACTGGGCTTATGCCTGCTGTCATTGATCTGCTGTCTTTATCCATACAGAAGAGGGTGAGTATAGTGTGGAAGATTGAGATCATTCACTGGAGCTCTTCATAAAGAAATAGCAAATTGACTCTAACCTCAGATTATGATTTCTTGTCCACCCAGCAGTTATATATTACATTATAATGTGCCGTGGAACAAATTAATTTGCTCTAATGAATATGTTTTCATAAACTGGATCTATTCTGACAACCGTGGAAAGTTACATGAAAAACCATGAAATCGCAATAGTTCCACTTTAATTAAAAAAGCTTCAAAATTTCAGACTTTTAGCCAAGCAGAAAATAGATGTCATAGAATAATGAATTTTATACTTATATTGTTCAAGGAGGATAAAATAAAAAAAAAACATTCATCATTACTGTTCTATATACAGTATTGCATGGTTTAAGTTTAATGGCTATGTTCATTCTGTCAGCAACTTAATTTATTGGCAAGCAGAATTCTGTAGAATCATTCACAAATCTAAATTATCTTTTATTCAGAGGATAGTCTAAGAAATCTACATGGGTAAAATTGCAAAGTGCTTGTAAAAAAAACAATTTTCCAACTTACTTGTTATTAAAATTCCTCTCCATTCTCAAGAATGGAGAGATGTTTAACTCTTGTTTACTGTTACTTTTCTAGGATTCTGGCCACCACTTAATGGTAGCAGAAGTGGCTGAACATGCACAGTGCTGACAAGCTCTTTCCAACCAGCTTGCAGGTGCTTCTATCAAGCAGGCCTGACTGGTGGAGCTCACAATTAGCTTTCAAGCCAACTAGCTTCAGTTTAACTGCACTCTTCTAATGTTACAATCAAGGAAAAGTGCACCATCCCCCATATAGCAGGAAGCCAAGAGGCAAGGGACTGACGCACACCTGTTCAGAAGATGAGCTCAACCCTTTAAGAAACTGGCAGCGTGAGTGATTTGGATATATTGTATTTTATTTGGACACTATGACTCCAATTCATCAAACATTTTACATCACAATTCTAGCATAAAATGTTTTGAAAAGCTGTGCAAAAATGTTGAGACTTTTGTTGTTTTCAAGTTATTTTCGTCCAGCTCTGAAAAACTTGATGCAGTTGTGGCAGGACGGGGGCGTAAGATGGTGTGGCGACTTCCGCTCCTTATGCTACCAATGTTACTCCAATCAATAAGTGGAGTTAGATTTGTGGCGATGTGCACATGGAGGCGCACACCACTTTCTACTTATTACTAAATCAGACACCTCACACTCCACCCCACCCCCTCATCAAAACCAGCATGAAAAACATCAGACCTGATTAATCCAGGCCTATGTGTTTGTCACTATATTGTGAGAGAATTTAGATTTTAAATCTATTATTTGACTGCTGTTTGCAGTAGTAGTACTGGTGGTGGTGTTATCAGTGTTTGGTCCGAGTGCCTGTTTTCACCATCAGTTTGTCATCAGTGTTTGGTCCGTGTGTCTGTTTTCACCATCAGTGTGTCATCAGTGTTTGGTCCGTGTGTCTGTTTTCACCATCAATGTGTCATCAGTGTTTGGTCCGTGTGTCTGTTTTCACCATCAGTTTATCATCAGGGTTTAGTTCGTGTGTCTGTTATCACCATTAGTTTATCATCAGTGTCTCGTCCGTGTGTTTTGTGTTGTCATTTTTGGAGACCTGTAACATTTTTATTTTTCAATAAATTGAGCTGTGTGAGGGCTTGTTCTGTGTGAGGGATTGTATCTTGTGTGACGGTCTGTCATTCATATTGGCTTTTTATTCCATTTTTAGAAGCAATTCTGTTGTCTTGATTAGTTTTCTTACTGTGTTTAGTACCTTATGGGCTAATTATTTCAGATTTTCATATATCAAACTTTTGTGAAAGTGGTGATGCCAAATACCGTATTTTTCAAATTATAAGAGGTACGTTTTTCCCCAAAATTTTTGGGGAAAAAAATGGTGCGTCTTATAAACAAAATGTAGCTTACTGGCTGCAGTGGTGCAGGGTCCTGGGGTCGCTGCTGCAGGAAGCTGGTGGTGGCAGCAGGAGTTGGGAGATGCTGCCTATCCCTGGTTGGTAGAAGGGGGTGTTCCAAGGTGTGTGGGCTCTGCTGACATTTTGTGAAAGCCCAAAGTGTTAGGAGCTGCGGAGCGCACAAAATAAATGTAAATAATGGGTGCGTTCGCAGCCCGGGGTCCACAGTGCTGGCAGAGCCTGCTGTTAGTAAGATGGCACTATATGGCGGTATAAGCGAACTCTGTTACTCCACAGAGTCGCTGACATAAATGCTGTGGCACTATATGGCGGTATGAGCGAACTCTATTACTCCACAGAGTCGCTAAGGTAGAGTGTGTCCTGTTAACCCCACAGGAGTACACAAATAACTGCAGTCCGTGGTCATGCAGACAGCAACGCAAACAGCCAACTCCTCACCGGAGTAGCCGGTATTCTAGAGGCTATTTCAGCCAAGCCCTGAACATGTGCATACAAAACTCCTCATCCGAGGTGCCGGTATTCTAGGGTCTTATTTCAGCCGAGCCCTAACCGCATGCTTACATGACCACACTGGCGCAAAGCACATAACAGGATTGATACTAGCGCATGGCATTGCAGTCATGCGCACCTTTTGTAGCAGCAGCTACAGGACCTTCCAGAAAAGGACCAATGAGAAACTGCTTCCAGAACACAAACAGCTTCAGGACCTTCCTGGAGGACCAATGGAAGTCGCTGCTGTAACCGAGCATGTGACCCCTGATCTCCAATGGGAGATCTTGCCCTGGGCATGCTCAGATGGAGAAAGCGAGGACTTAGTCCCAGAGCTGCCTGCTCCAGCACTGGTTATAATAAAGGAACCAGGAGAGGCAGCAACAAGCCTCTGCACAGTATTAGACCGAGCGAGACGCTGGGACCAACGTCTCTGTTGAGCAGACTCCACTGCGGCCGGAGACGGATGGGGGACCGCAGTAGGACTGGTTCAAGATTCCCCTTGTGCAGCAGTGGGAACTCGATCCCTAACACAAAGCCCCCTCATCTTCTATGCTTTTCAATGTGGTGGACTTGAGGAAATTGGCCACGGGAGAACTTAGCCCCTCCTACCTCACTTGGACCTGTAGCACTGCACCTCCGAGCACTCGCTCATCCCAATCTGGGGTCGACAACATCGCCTCATTCCTGCCTCTGCCACCACCAGCATCTCCTGCAACTACTGTAAAAGCAGATTATATGACGCACCACCATTTTATTAAAAAAACCTTTTTTTCCTATTTCCCTAACAAAATTTGAGGTGCGTATTATAATTCTGTGCTTCTTATAATCCGTAAAATACGGTATGTTAAAAAAAAGTTATCGCTTTATTTTTCTATTGGGAAAACTTTTATTTTTAAAACTTTTTATTGTATTTTTATTTTTTAGTTTCTTTAAGGAATTTAATTTGATTGATTGTACTGCAATACTTCACTATTGCAGTACATAGGGAAATTATCACTGCTGTTAGGCCATGCTCCCATGTTCAGTATTTGGTCAGTATTTTACATCAGTATTTGTAAGCCGAAACCAGGAGTGGGTGATAAATCCAGAAGTGGTGACGTGTTTCTATTATACTTTTCTTCTGATTGATCCACTCCTGGTTTCGGCTTACAGATACTGATGTGAAATACTGGCAAAATACTGTAAGTGTGAACATGGCCTTAGAAAAAGTTCTGACTTGATAACACAGCTGACTCCCATTCCCAAGTGCGCTCTTTACCAGCACATCCAACATCTGATGTACATGTACGACGGATGTCAAGGGGTTGAAGAGATATTGTATGTTGTGTATGAAATCTTATTAGCAATGCAGAATAGGACAATTAAGCAGTTGTGCATCTGGATTGGCTAATTTCCTTAGTCATGTTGCAAGGCTCCTTGATGGGTAAGGCCTCTTTCACACATCCATTTTTTTGTGTCAGGCATAATCCGTCGAACACCTGAAGGGATGGATCTGGCGCTGAAATGAAAAAACTGATGCAACGGATCCGTTTTTTTTTGCTGGATCCGACCTGAACTTTTGAACCCGGAAAAAGAGGGTTTTGGATGTCCGGAGACAGTGGAAAATGTAGTAGTAGTAGTAGTAGTAGTACTAGTAGTAGTCCCTGATTTCCAGAATCCGGATCAGTGTTTTGACTGTTTGCACAAAAGACTGATCCGGTTCCATTGACTTGTATTATTTCTGGCCGCCTGATGCGCCACTTCAGGCACTATCAGGCAGCTTCGGCAAACAAAAAAAACGTTGCATGCACCGTTTTGTCCGGCCGCCGGAATGTACATTTCCGCCGGATCCGGACAAAAACGGATGCAACGCAATGACATCAGGCACGATCCGGTGCTAATGAAAGTCAATGGTAAAAAAACGCATCCGGTACCGGATCCGTTTTTTTAACAACATGCCGGATCGTGCCTGAAGTCAAAAAGCGGATGTGTGAAAGCAGCCTAAGACATTTACTTGTAGGGATCTGACGTCAATAGGTGAGGACTAATTTGCATACCCACCCTCTAACCCCAAACTTTATATTCAGGAAATTTGGGAGGGACAAAATATCTATTGTAAAATATCTGGCAGAGTTACCCAGGTATCATTATAAGTAGCATAAGTTTGTTTCATCTGGAGGGGCTTGTATGAGTATAATGTTAAATACAAATGGAAGGACAAGGTGCACTGAGACATCATTCATTTTCTCATGAATTGTGACCCTAGAACCATTCTGTTAGTTATGAATGTTGGATAATGTAGTATGAGCACGTTCGTCTTAGAAATAAGGTTACCGTTAGTTCCAATCAATTTGTCCTTTCTCCTGGAGAAAGTTACCCTGGGTTGCTTTATCAAACAACTATGTACAATTATCCATAAGAGCCCACAGTAGCTATTCTGTAAAACATCACCCTTTCCCTCAGCTTAGAAGGTAAGAGATGTTTACATTTAACTTAACTGTTCCCTTTACTTCTTGGGTGGCGGACTGAAGTAATTGTTATTACATTACACACAGATTAAAATAATACAAAACCTTCCGCCTTAACGTTATACTGGTATTTTCTTAGTTGTGTGCTACCTAATCAATGAGGCATTAAAAGACCCAGCTATCATTAGAAATGAAATAACCCTTCCTTTTATTGACTTTATCAAGCAACCCAGAACGGAAATCATCCAAATGGTCTTGAAATATTCACGTATTTGAGCAAGAAAAGTTCACATTGTATAAAATAAAATTAATGTTTTTTTTTACTTATATCCGTTAAACATTTAAAAGAATTTTGGCATTCCTATGCTTGGAGAGGACCTGTCACAGGTCAAAAGTGACCATTGATTGTATACCCACATCTCCCCTGAATAATTTACTTTTTGTTTTATTGAAATCAGCCATACAGTTCCAGAAATATGAGTCTTTTTATTTAGTGCTATTTTTGATGGATTTTCCAAGGGGGCGATACTCACAGATAATACAGAGGAGCCTAAAGACACTCCCCGACAGAATCATGTGAGCTACACCCCCTTTTAAAGACCATTAAAATTAGCTCTAAATAAAAAGGCTTAAATCTCTGGAACCGAATGGTAGATTTGAAAAAAATAAATTAAAAAAAGGAACAGTTTGGGGAGCAGTGGAAATAAAATAAGAGCAAAGAGTGACCACTTCTAACCTGGTGACAGGTTCTCTTAAGTTAAATTATTAGAGATGTACAGTATATACTTTGTGGCTTTTTTCCACTTAAAGAAGCCCTCCTCCCATCAAAATTTTTATCCTGTTAATATATTGCAGTCATCATATTATATAGCACTGTGTACTTACAATTGCTCATTTTGTCTTTCTACCCAATTTATTCTTCTCTTTTGCATTAGCTCTATGACATCACGTGATTAAAAACCGTCCAGCTGAATCCTTCTAAGCTCTATGTAGACACAGGAGGTCAATTTTCCCTGTGTGAGTCATAAGTCACTGCAAAAGTCAATGGCAGGGTGAAGGAGGGACCAGCTGGGTCAGGAGTTGAAGAGAGGAATGATTTCTGCAGGAACAAGAAACATCCTGTTTTCTACATAGAGCAGAGAAAAAGGTAAGAATTAGCTGGGTAGAAAGGCCAAATGAGCAGTGCTATATAATGTGATGTAATATAATACAGTATATTAAGAGGATAAAAACTTTGATGGGAGGAGTGCTTCTTTAAAAGGGCATATTTCATTAATAATTTTGATAGCTTTGCTCTTCTGACCTATTGGCCTTTGTAGTGTGTACAGGTGCCAACTAACAAAAATATAGCTATAGGAAAGGATAGAGTTGCACCCTGAATTGCTAAGAATAATAATGTTAGAATATTTGAACTGCATTACTCCAATGGCAGTAATGCAGTACCAATATTCTAAAGTTATCATTCTTAGCAATTCAGGGTACAACTATATCCTTTCCTACAGCTAAATGTGCCAATAAAAAATATAACTATAGGAAAGAATAAAGTTGCACCCTAAATTGCTAAGAATGATAACTTTAGAATATTGGAACTGCATTACTATACACACTAGTTTGGATGTGCTGGTAATTTGTTTTCAGTAGCAAACCTTTTTGACATGTGCCCTCCTACTCCTCATCAGCCTAAGGTGGTTTTATGTAACTAGCTGCTTCCTTCCTGCCCATAAATTGTAGGCGTTTTGCCCAGGAGAGGTGTCTAATCAGGTATCTTATCAGGACAGGGACTCAACAATGAAGGATACCTTAACATTGACTGTTGGGCTCACATATATTGGCCAGTCTACTGTATGCTAAGTTCCTTTTTACTGTATTTTTTCATAGCAATATTCCAGTCTCATATCTCCAATTTTCCATATGTATATAATGTAGCATTTTACTATTTACTATAGCAGTAATGCAGTTCCAATATTCTAAAGTTATCATTCTTAACAATTCAGGGTGCAACTTTATCCTTTCCTATTGGCCTTTGTCTTATTTTGTTGGGTAAGCATCAAGTTCTGTGCCTTAATACTGAGTGTAAATGCCAAAACTGTGCCTTCAATGAAAGATTGTATCCACAATGCTAGTTGCTATGTAAATGTTTGTTCCAATGGAACTTTGCATTTTTTTTAAAGGGGTTATCCAGAAATTATTTTGTACTATGGTAAGAGCCAAAAAACTAACAGGCAGGTAGTTTCCAACTAGTTAGCAACTACCTGACTGGTCTATCTGGCGCCACTTCAGAGCAATCACTGACCGCTCCTGCCAGTGATTCAGCTGCTCTATGTCAACAGAGCAGCTGTTCTTCTTCCAGGCTGCTCTGTCAATGGGGCATGGCATTCAGGCAGCAGGCAGGCAGCTGTCAATCAACATGCCATCAGCAGTCATCCCACATCAACATAGCAGCAGAAGAGAAGCCACTGATCTGTCGATGTGACGTCAGGGGAAACCATAGAATTGCCAGCAGGAGCCGTCTGTGTCCACTCTCTGCTGGCAGAGATCTGCACTGGACAGAACAGGCAGATAATTAGTAATGACCTGCCTGTTACTTCTGAGGCCCATAATAAGAAAAAAAATTAGTCCTGGATAACCCCTTTAAAGGGCATGTATCATGAGAAATAGTCCTATTGTTTACAGTACGTCTGTGTGTCAAATATTTTTTTATTTATTTTTCATATCACAAATCTGTGTTAAAAAAAGTTAAATTTTGCAATTTTCACACTGACCAGACTTACTTCGTGTTCTGCCAGAGGCCAGTGAGAAAATTATACAAACAGACTGTGATTTGAAAAATACAAAAAAATTACCATTAACCCCTTCACCCTCAGGCCATTTTCCATTTTTCCATTTTAATTTTTTTCCCCCCTTCTTCCAAGAGCCATAACTATTTATTTTTTTAGCAATATTTTGGTTGTTGATTGCCAGAGAGATTGCAGATTTAACAGGTTAACAGCTGATGGCCTGGAACCCCTGCAATTAATTGTTAGAAGGTGGTTTTAAGACTTTTGCACCTCCTCAATTCATAACTGAGGTAAGGAGATTAAACAAAGCTTGCAGTTGATGGGTCTATTCAAAGTCCATGGGGCTGTCTAAGACGAGGAATATCTTATCTTACAGGATTTTCTTTATCGGTAAAATTTTGAAAATATTATCTCTAACCCATAAAGTATTTTGCTGATGTTGGGCACAAAACTAAGATGATAATAAATAAATGTTAATGAATGTAATATAATTAACTAAAAAATGCATACATTAGCAATGATGTGCATAAAAATGAGTGGATAAAATAGAATGTTACTGCATGTATAAATAGATGAGTAAATAAAGGACATCAAATACTGTTCAAGTTATATTTGTACAGACGAAATATAAACTGAATGTTTCCCCCTCAGATTAAAATCCAAAGGGAAAGCTTCCTTATCAGTATTTATTAACTAGTTGGAACTGCTTAACAAGATTGTAGTATAATAAACACCAACTTAAATCATCTGTGCATTAAATATAGTGTTTATCTTAGTTGATGACCCCCAGAGTGTTTAATGGGCTAAATGACAAGAAATTTATGACCACACTTAAGTTGAAGTTTGATGATCTGTATAAACTTCAACATCTTAAAATGAAGTCCTAAACAGGAAATCCTGCATACTTGTTTTTTACAACAGTTTGACCAAAAACAACCTCCATGTTTCCTTGATGTGTTGGGAATCTTGATCTTTAACACCTCACCCCTAGTTTACCTCAGTCATTTCCTCCTCCATGGATCATATTTCCATGTTAAAGACTTGTATATCTACAATTGTCTAAGACACATTCTAGAGTTTTAGCTTCTGAGCATTGCTTCCTATGTCTCCTGGATATATTTTGATAGCTGTTTTTGAAGGCTTGTTTTCATTAACACTGAAAAGTCAGAAGACATAACTTCCTTCTAAACTTTCCCTGGCTACGAAGACGGTAAACAGTTCATTAGTCTGGTTGCACAATGCTTACCGAGTTCATCATCCTATGTTTTTATCCAAATGAGTCAGTTGCTTCCAATCCAATATTTTGTTTTCTGTCTGTCATTTTTTATATATATATTATTATTATTTGCTTACAGGTGAAAAATGTCTCACAAAGTTATAGTGACATTACCAATTTTATTTCAAAACAAGTATTTAAGACAAGCAAATAAGCCAAGGATTTCTACAAGAAATCCTTTTGCGGAGAGCGGAAATAAGCTCAGCGTAGATGGCAAAGGAGTCTGAGTTCACCATACATTTTAGAGATACAGTATATTGGCCAAACCCACCAGTTCTGTTGGGATCTGTTGACCACCTATAATTAGAAATAGATGAGTCTTTTTAAAATAAAATTTGCCAGGTTTGTCAAATTTTCACAAACATTTAATTTTCAGCAAATCGATTTGCCATGAATTGCAAGTACTCCAAAACTGCAAATTGCCCGGAAATTACATGTGTAACGATTTATGGTCTCCTAATTCTATACTGAGCATTTTTTAAACTCTTTAGCTTAAAGTCAGCCTTAGTAATGTCCAAATGATCTGAATATATTTGGCTGTTGATAAATAGATGGTAACCATTCTTCACTGCAGTACTGTCACTCTTACTATCTGTAATGTCTAATTAGCATTTTAAAGCTTTCACTCCTTATGTCTACATTGCCAAGCTGTGAGCTCTCACTGTGCAAAATTACTGTAAAATAGCTGCTGTTTTCTCTGCCTCTCCTTTTATACAGGCTATGGTAGTTCCTTCTGAATAGCTGCGTTATACAAGGTGTAGTGATAGCTGGAAGACTTTATTGAGAAGCCTGCATGACTGAACTTGTGATCAAGTGAGACTTCTCTTGCTGATGCAATCTGCTGCTTCATGTAAAATAGTAATACAATAAACATGGAAGAGCGCAGCATGAGAAGGACCAGGTGGTTGAATTGGGATGTTACAATGAAAGGTGGGGGGATTAGCCTCTCACCTGGAGGAGTTGTCACCCCTGCACAGCTCCATTAGGGGATGTCTCCGTGTACTCCTGCTCTGTAGCTCCGGGATTGCTCCTATGCTGTGCTTCCTGGTCTGGTCACGTGGGCCCAACATCCAGTCACTTGATACCACTTCACAGGATGTGACGTCAATGCAGGTCCTGTTGCCTGGATATGAACTCTATAGCTCCAAGCTGCTCCAGCCACAATACCTCAAGGGGAATGTCAATGTTTTTTGGAAAAATATATATGTGGTCAATTTAAGGAGCGCTATGGTTATAGAGCACACTGCAATGGATTAGTGGTAAACAAACGCATAGTGGTCTAATAAAAGGTTTGTTTACCACTAATCCATTGCAGTGTGCTCTATAGCCATAGCGCTCCTTAAATTGACCACATATATATTTTTTCCAAAAAGCTTCATGTAAAATGGCAAAGGGCATTATTTGTCAAATCGTATCCAAATTTTTCTCATTTGCACATGGAAACACAAGAAGAAATGGAATAAAATTGAAGGGGAGAAGATACAGATTAGATTTAAAAAAAAACTTTTTGACAGTGAGGGTGATCAATGAGTGGAACAAGCTGCCATAAGAGGTGGTGAGTTCTCCTTCAATGGAAGTCTTCAAGCAGAGGCTGGACAGACATCTGTCTGAGATGGTTTAGTGAATCCTGCATTGAGCAGGGGGTTGGACACGATGACACTTGTTGAGGTCCCTTTCAACTCTAACATTCTATGATTCCATGAATCATATTTGATGGGTCTAGAACATTTCTTAAAATTCTACACAAATTTGGTTTCCTATAATATATGTGGGGACCTCCTTACTTTTCTCTAATAGCAGAGGAGATAAGAATCTGGACATATGTGATCAGTCAGGTCGAGTATAGAGGAACAGCTATTCAGCTGACAGTTATCTAATGTGTGTGGCCAGTCTTGCATTACTCATGGGATAATGTTCACCTAATAAGAGTTGCAGGTATCCTGCGCTGCTCGTGGTATATCCAAATAAATCTAATAAACTGCATAGGAGGGTAACTGTGCAATTTATTCTTGATGCGTTGCGAAGTGACCTAAATCCTTCATCAGGAGACCACAAAAATTGACAATCCTTGTAAATCTCCTGATGAATAAGTTAGAGCATTTACAAATAATTTTAAAATAAACCACACTGTTACCCTCATATACTGTATATCATTTATTGGAATTCTTTGGGTATACAACCAACAGAGTGGATACCCGCAACTTCTATTACACGAACATTACCTTTGATCTGCCAACCTGAGAAGCTGTAGCAACTGAAAACTTTTACTTTGAAACTCTCTTAGTGATGTGTCTCACACAACTGCATCAATTGTGCT
>VIAB01000323.1:56880-67016 GCA_009801035.1 Oophaga pumilio | reverse complement strand
GACTACAGTTGCACATATTATTCCGAAATTTAAGCTCCATGGGAATTTAGCCCACATCCCTGGACGTGGCCGCAGGAGGAAAATTGATGACAAATCAAAGAGACGGATAATACGAAAGGTAACAAAAGAGCCCCAAAAGCTTCTAAACAGATTAAAGGTGAACTTCAATCTCAGGGAACATCAGTGTCAGATCTCACCATCCCTCATTGTATGAGCCAAAGTGGACTTCATGGGAGACGACCAAGGAGGACACCATTGTTGAAAAAAAATCATAAAAAAGCCAGACTGGAATTTGCCAAACTACATGTTGACAAGCCACAAAGCTTCTGGGAGAATGTACTATGGACAGATGAGACAAAAATGGAACTTTTTGGCAAGGCACATCAGCTCTATGTTCACAGATGGAAAATGAAGCATATCAAGAAAAGAACACTGTCCCTACTGTGAAACATGGAGCAGGCTCTGTAATGTTCAGGGGCTGCTTTGGTGCACCTGGCACAAGGTGTCTAGAATCTGTGCAGGGTACAATTAAATCTCAAGACTATCAAGAGATTCTAGAGAGAAATGTGCTGCCAGTGACAGAAAGCTTGGTCTCAGTCACAGATCATAGGTCTTGAAACAGGATATTGAACCAAAACACACAGCTAAAAACACCTAAGAATGTCTAAGAGGAAAACATTGGACTTTTCTGAAGTGGCCTTCTATGAGCCCTGACCTAAATCATTTTGAGCATCTTTGGAAAGAGTTGAAACATGCCATCTGGAAAAATCAACATTCAAACACCAGACAACTGGAGCAGTTTGCTCTTGAGGAGTGGGCCAAAATACCTGTCAAGAGGTGCAGAAGTCTCATTGACAGTTACAGTTGATTGCAGTGATTGCCTCAAAAGGTTGCACAACAAAATATTAAGGTAAGGGTACCATCATTTCTGTCCAGGCCTATTTCATGAGTTTTATTTTTTTTTTAATTTTGTGGAAGTGTGGTTGAAATGCAATGTCTGACTTTCATTTGTTGATTTTCATAGATTTTTATGTATTATTACTTTTGTCAGGTTCAAGTAATTTTTGTCACCATTGTGTGTCTTTTTGTCATTAAACGAGGCGTACCAACAATTTTGACCATGTGTATATCCTTAAAATAGGTCATCAATTTCTGATCAGTGGGGGTACAACACTCAGATCCCCCGCCGATCAGCTTTTTTCACTGTCACAATCTGCTGGATTGTTATGGAGTTGCACAGTACAGCTCCATCATGTAAAAAGTGGCCGCCGTTGACTTGAATAGGGAGCCGTTGTCTTGAATAGGGAGCCGTTGTGCAGTACCAGACCATGGCCATTATAGAGTTGACTGAGCTGTGCTGGTCGGCAAAGGTGCCGAATGTCGCAACCCCATTAGACATTGATGACCTATCCTATGCATAGGCCATCAATGTTAAATTACGTACAACCTCTTTAACCCTTTCACCCCGAAGCCTGTTTTCACCTTACTGACCAGGCCAAATTTTTCAATTCTGACCACTGTCACTTTATTAGGTCATAACTCTGGAAAGCTTCAATGAATCCCACTGATTCGGAGACTGTTTTTTGTGACTTATTGTACTTCATGAAAGTGGTAAAATGTATTTGATATGTTGATATGTGATTTGTTGAGCTGTGAAGAAATTGGAAATTGGAGAAAATTTTGAAAATTTTGCAGTTTTCAAACTTTTAATCTTTATACCCTTAAATCAGAGAGTCATGTGACACAAAATAATTTATAAATAACATTTCCCACATGGCTACTTTACATCAGCACATTTTTAAAAATTTATTTGAAGTTATAAGGGTTAAAAGTTGATCAGCGATTTCTCATGTTTACAACAAAATTTACAAAGCCATTTTTTTAGGTATCACATCACACTTGAAATGACTAGAGGGGCCTAAATGACAGAAAATAAGACAGAAAACACCCAAAAGTGACATCATTCTTAAACCTTAGCCCCTCAAGGTGATCAAAACCACATTCAAGAAGTTTATTAACCTTTCAGTTGCTTCACAAGAATTAATGGAACGTGGAAGGAAAAAATAAACATTTAATTTTTTTCAGGAAAATTTTCCTTTTGATCTATTTTTTTTGCAAGGATAACAGGAGAAAATAGACCATACAGTTTATTGTGCAATTTCACCTAAGCATGCCGATACCAAATATGTGGGCTAAAACCACTGTTTGGGCACACGGCAGTGCTCAAAATGGAAGGAGCGCCATTTCATTTTGAATGTAAAATTTGCTGGCATAACTAGTCGACACCATGTCACGTTTGGAGAGCCCCTGATGTGCCTAGACAGTGGAAACCCCTAACAAGTGACACTATTTTGGAAACTAGACCCATCAGGGAACTTATCTAGATGTGCATTGAGCACCTTGAAATCCCAGGTGCTTCACAGAAATTTATAACTTTGAGCCGTGAAAATAAACAAATCACATTTTTCAAGCAAAAATGTTTTTAGCTCCGAATTTTCTATTTTCATAAGGGTAACAGGAGGAATTGCACCATACAATTTGTTGTGCAATGTTTCCTGAGCACGCCGATACCCAACATGTGGAGGAAAACCACTGTTTGGGTGCACGACAGGGCTTGGAATGGAAAGAGCGCCATTTGACTTTTTGAATGTAAAATTTGCTGGAATAATTAGCAGACTCAATGTTGCGTTTGGAGAGTCCCTGATGTGCCTAAACAGTGAAAATCCATCACAAGTTATACCATTTTGAAAACTAGACCCCTGAGGGAACTTATCTAGATGTGTATTGAGCACCTTGAGCCCCCAGGTGCTTCACAGAAGTTTATAATGTTGAGCCGCAAAAATAAAAAAATCTAATTTATCCCAAAAAAATGCTTCAAACTGTGCATTTTCATAAGGGTAACAAGAGAGAGAAATTACACCATAAAATTTGTTGAACAATCTTTTCTGAGCAAGCAATTCCACATGTTGGGGAAAACCACTTGTTGGGCACACGGCAGAGCTTGGAAGGAATGGAGTGACAGTTAACTTTTTGAATGTAAAATTTGCTGGAATCATTAGCAGACACCATGTTGCGTTTGGAGAGTCTCTGATGTGACTAAACAGTGGCAACCTCCCACAAGTGAAACCATTTTGGAAACTAGACCCCTAAGGGAACTTATCTAGATGTGTATTGAGCACCGTGAACTACCAAGTGCTTCACAGAAGTTTACAAAGTTGAGCCATGAAAATGAAAAAAAATCACATTTTTCCAACAAAAATGTTGTTTAGCCCATAATTTTGCATTTTTACAAGGGTAACAGGGGAAAATGGACCCCAAAATTTGTTGTACAATTTCTCTTGAATTCACTGATATCCCATATGTGGTCGAAAACTACTTTTGAGGCACAGTGCTAAGCTCAGAAGGAAAGGAGCACCATATTACAATGCAGATTTTGCTACACAGGTTTGCGGGTGCCATGTCACATTGGCAGAGCCCCTGAGATGCCAGAACAGCAGAAACTCCCATAAATGACACCATTTTACAAAGTACATATCTCAAGAAATTCATCTATGGCTACATTGATCATATTGACACCACAGGTGTGTCACAGAATTGTATACCATTGTGGAGTGAAGAAAATATAATTACATTTTTACCACCAAAAATTTTATTTAAGCCCCAGGTCTTGCATTTTCACACAATAAGTGGGTAAAAATGGCACCAAAATTGTCCCACAATTTCTATTGAATATGGCAATACCCTATATGTGGCTGTACAGTACTGCTTAACCACACGGCGATACCCTGGAGGGACGTAGCGCTATTCGTCTCCTGGAGCACAGATTTTCCTGGAATAGTTTGCAAACTCCATATACAGAACCCCTACGTGCTAGAAAAGCAGAATCCTCCCTCAAGTCACCCCATTTTGGAAATTATACCTCTTTGGGAATTTATCTACAGGTGTAGTGACAATCTTGACTCCATGGATGTTTGCCAGAAACAAGCAGCAGTGGATGTTGCTGAGTGAAAACTGCAAACTGCCGTAGTGACCAGTACGCTATAGGGACCATTATTTTGCAGTGACCAGTGCATTATGCCCACCTCATGCTTCTGGAGACATACACATAAATTACGTGGGCTCTTGTGGTATTCGCAGGAACGAGGGATGCAGTGGCGGGTTACAGACAGCAGAGCAAGGGTTAATGGGTTTATTTACAGGGGAAATACTCCACGCAGGGAGGAAAAGAGCTAAACAGTATTAAAGAAACAGAATTAAAGGCACAGTACAATACAACGGTTCAAATCTTAGCAAACTAATAAGGAAGTTGATACTGCAGCTCCTGCTGCGGACTCACAGGTGCTGGCAACGGCCGACGCAGGGTCCTCATTAATGGGGGAAAACAGACGATACACCCCATCTTCTGATAACAGTGGTCGGTCTCCAGTACCTTCCACTGCCCCTTGTCCACATACTGGAGTTTCCGGCAAAGGTTACGGGCTACGGTGCTGGCTAAGCCCGACGTGGCTCCTGTACAACTCTCCTGACAGTCTCAGTCAAGCGTGCCCAAAGTGGCCAATGGCAAAGGGGGTCACGAACTGGTATGGGCCCCATGTGGCCCAGGGGTTGTTTAACGGCAAGGTCAGGGCGCAAGGTTCTGTCCTGTACTCGGTCACTCGTATGGGGGACGTGGGTAGTACTCACAGACACAGAGACCGGACTCACACCGTGCGTCTCTTTCTCTCTGGTCCCCGATGTTGGCGGCGGGCGACGACAGGCACTGGCTTGCATGCTGTGAGTGCTCTCAGGGCCGGGCGCTTCTCTCTCAGGTTGCTGCACGGCTAGCTCAGCTCTGCTTGTTGGGCCCGGCTTAGCTCTATGTATGCAGCTCGACTCTGCACGGTTCTGCTCTGCTCCATACCCCTTGCAGGGGACAAGGGAAGCAGGGCGCGCCACTCACTGTTCTGCGCGCTGCTCTGCCCTGGCAACACACTGCTCTCCTTCACGCGCTTTCTCCTGCCTTCTCTGTGCTGCTGCATGTTCTTTCCTGACTCTCCCCGCCCCCTCCTGTCAGCAAGAAGCCCCGTCTCCCTCCTCCTTCCCTCAGACATCAGGGAAAGATCTGCCCCACTCAAGCTTCCCCTCAGAAACAGAGGATGCAGCCCTTTCAGTTCTGGGCCACACATGCAGGTACCGGTGGTCCGGTCCACCCACCTACACTCTCATCACTACAGAAATGCCAAACATGTGGGCACTAATTGTGGTTTATACACATTGGGGCTCAAAAAGGAGGGGTGCATTTGGATTTGGGAGTGCAGGATTTGCTGAATTTGTTTTGATGGGGGAGGTGCCACTTCACTTTTCCAGAGCCTTTGTGCTACCAGTAACATGGAAGAGCGCTTGATTTCCATTAACAAATGACGGACCAGAGTTTGGACTTTTTTTGTGGATTGAGTTGAAGCTTTTGTTAGGAACATTTTACATAACATTTGGATCACGCTTATCCGGCGCTCTACACTGAGCACTTACACAGGGGTTTACATCTAAATCTCTGAGTGACGCGACAGATGAAACCCCCGAGGTATCCATTCACTATAATGAGGCAGTACAGTTATTCTGGGCACTGTCTGGCCTCTGTTCAGCATTGTCCTTTTCAACTTTTCAAAAATACACAAAACTGTGGTCGACCGTGCTTTTAGGCACGCCTAAAAAGACAGAAACCACAGGATCACAGGTCCTATGGCATCCACAGTGCTAGTGGTTTCGTCTGAATCACATATATCAGAGATTTACACGGAAACCCCAGTGTAAGTGCTCAGCGCAGAGCGATCTTTGGGAGGCAGAATGAAAAAATCAATAGCACGTGAAGAATTGGTTATATTTATTTATGCTGTTCTTTGTGCGGTATAAGTGAAATGTTGACTATATTCTTCGGGTTGGTGCGATTGCAGGAATACCATATTTATATTGGGTTTTAATGTTTTGCTGCTGTCACACACTAAAAGATGCTTTGATTTGCTAAAACTATCTGTTGCATCCCCATATTTAGACAGTATAATATTTCCATATTTCGACAGTCATGTGAGGACTTGTTTTTTGCGAGACGAGATGAAGTTTTTTATTGATACCAATTTCAGGCATGACATTTTTTGATTACTTTCTATTCTGATTTTTGGGAGGCAAAATGAACCAAAACCAGCAATTCAGGAATTGTTTATTGTTTTTTTTTTTATACTGTTCCACTTGTGGTAAAACCGATAAGGCAGCTTTATTCTTTCGGTCAGTACGATGACTTGATTATTTTTATTTTTTTATCATTTTATACTGAATGCTATTACTATTTCATTTTGATTGAGCTGTATGGTGGCTTGTTTTTTGCAAGACAAGATGACATTTTCAGCAGTACTATTTTTATTTACATTCGCTTTTTTGATTGCATTTTATTGCACATTTTGTTCGGCGGTATGATGATAAAGCATTGTTTTTTGCCTTGATTTTTTATGGTGTTAATTGACGGGGCTAACTAGTGGGACAGTTTTATAGAGCAGGTCATTTCGGACACGACAATACCAAATATGTGTATTTTTTTTTTTTTACATACATACATGTATTTATTGGATTAATATTTTTTCTTTTTTTGTTCTTTATTTGGGGATTTTTTAAAATATTTTTACAAATTTTACATTGGCCTAGGATACGATATCATCCTTATACTGACAGATCACTAATCTGATACTCTGCAATGCTTCTGCATGCAGCATCGGACAGCATCTGGCATGCAGGTACATGTTAGGTGTCGAGTTCTCGCTTCTGCACAAAGGGAATCTCGAACCATCCCTGCTGCGGTCTCCTATCCATATCCGGCCGCAGTGGACTCTGCTCAGCAGAGACGTCGGTCCCAGCGTCTCGCCCAGTCTAACATTGTGCAGAGGATTACTGCTGCCTCTCCAGGTTCTGCTATTGTAGCCAGTACTGGTCAGCGGCGAGCAGGCGTCTTTAGGACTAAGTCCTGCGTTTCCCCTTCTGAGCATCCCCAGGGTAAGATCTCTCATTGGAGATCAGGGGTCACATGCTCAGGTACTGCAGCAGCTCTTATTGGTCCGCCAGGAAGGTCCTGAAACTGCATGTGTTCTGGAACAGTTTCTCATTGGTCCTTTTCTGGCAGGTCCTGTAGTTGCTACTATAAAAGGGTTGCATGGCCCTGCGGCCATGCGCTAGTATCAATTGCATTATGTGCTTTGCGCCAGTGTGATCATGCACGCATGTGGTTAGGGCTCGGCGATCTCATCGCGTTGTGCTGATGGAAGCATACAGAGAGCCCATTCCCTATGCGATGCCCCGTGATGTCGCTGTCACTATTTCTAGCACCGATAATGGGTGTTGCTGCAGGGTGTCAGCTCTCACATAGAGCTGACACCCGCACCCGATCGTGGCGGCGCTCAGAGTGAGCACCAGCGATCGCGGCGCATGTACTGCGGTTTGCCAGAACGCAGTTCCCGCAGCGCTGTACGTGTAGGCCGCATGGCAGAAAGGGGTTAATAAAAAAGATGTATGGATGTGCTTCTTTACTAGGTAGGTACCCATTCATAGCTTGAAATGAACAGTTTGTTTATTGTGAAATAAAAAAATGCAATTTTCTAGATCCATGTTACTAAAAAAGCTGAAAAAAGGAAAAAAAAGAAAAAATGTTCCCACATAAAACAAGATTTCCTTCAATGACAAGTTAAAAGATGTGAGTGAAAAGTAAAAAAAAACTGGAGTGATTAATGTACATTCACGTCTGATCATAAAGGGGTTAAAGCTTTTCATATGGACTGAACGAAACGTTGTACCAGATTGTTAATCAGATGCATTTCTGTTTGTACATAAAAAAGTAGTGTATGACAAAATAGGCAGTGCATGTAATGGGAAAAGTGGTATAATTGCCATACTGCTGAGAGGTTTGCACTCTTAAGTAATAAAAACAAATCATTAAGCTAGCTATGCACTGTCAGGAAGTATAAAACAGTTCTTGAAACTTTGCAGTTACTATACAAAAGCTTTTCATAAACTTTGTTTCCTGATCTTCAATAAACATTAACATCAAGCTGCCACATGGCAATTAGCTGCTCCTTGAAATCAATAAAAATACAACAATTTAGAAAAGCTGTACAGTAAAACAATCCAATAATTATTCCTTTCCCAGTAGTGTGTCAAAACATTCTTAGAGATTCATGTAACATGTAAGCAAAGCACCATAAAAAAAATCCTTTAAGGAAGGTGAACTATGGGAATTTTCTTCCTATTCCAGGTTTTGCAGTAATAGATGTGAAGAAAAGGGTATTTTAAAATATTTTGGATAGTCATTTCTTTAAAATAAAAGAGAAGATCTTGAGCTTTAGAATTAGGTCAAGTAAATAGCTTAATCAGTGAAAAAAACAGTCTTCTCAAAGGGAAGTTGTGGGAAGAAGGAATTGTGCAACCAACCAATCAGCAGGATTAAAATGGGGGGTTAAGACAGGGCACAGTTGCATAGATAACAATAGGATCCACTATCTTACGGGAAGTTAAGTGATTAACTGTTGTAAACTCAGGAAAACAGATAAAGGCAGCAGAAAAGTTGTAAAACAACTCGAGTGGTCTGAAGAACTTTGCAAGAACTAATGGTGCTGATAAGATATATAGAAATGTGGGATACTATCAAGATCCTAGTGGAGGGGCCTAAACATTGACTTGCTAGGTTTAGACACCATCTTAATGCTCTTACTGGCATTATTGGTTATCATGGCACTAAATTAATAAGTGCGCAATATAATCCATGCAGGTCACAATTCAGCCCATATGCTCAAAAGTGAAGTTCCTTCAGCACTAAATGACTGTTCAAACCAAGCTTAGACTCGAAGTGCACCCTTGATATGGCTGAGAAGATCAGTGTTTTTTTCACTCAGCTGCTTAATTTTCACCCATCTCTGGCTCCTGGAAAACCAGAGCTGTCAATTAAACCAGAATATGGCAGAGAAAGGCACAAAACAAGAAGGTGGAAAAATGCACCAAATTGATCATAAATTGATATCCCGACCACCTCTGCTTGGGTTTTAGTCATTTTTTGATGACAGATTGCCCACATTTAAAATCTTTTTGTTTTTTGTAAGAGAGGTCTCAGTTCACGGATAAGCGGATCACAGGATTCCGCCCTCCTGGAACATTCAGCAGTCAGGTCAATGGTAGACACAGACAGAAGAGGGGCCTATGCGAGGACGGTATATGGGTCCTGTGAAGTCTAATAACTCATAACAATGCAGAATTCCACCTGCTTTGGAGGTAAAATTGAGCCCCATTACCTCTTGTCCCCTGTGCAGCAATGATACGTCAGGCCCGGCTCAGATATAACCCATGGGGAAACCCTGCAATAAGTTTAATTTTGCCACAGCGATATGAAAGAGGAAATTAAAGTATGAGTATAAGTACGTTCATAAAACCTTCTGGCTGTGGAGATCCCATCAATCAGTAAAACAAAGGGTCAGAATCATCACGCCCCATGCTAGCCTTCTCCAAGACTGAAGACAGGATCACAGACTTTCTATTGAGCCCATCTTCAGTGTGGGAGGCAAACACCAGACTTCAGCAACTAGACCGAATCAAAACTTCTGACATGTTTCTACGACAGTGCCGTGACACAGTTTTTATTGAAATCAATGTACTGTCTATGTAATGCGAGCACGTGTCTCTTCTTACTTTTCCTCTTGGCTAGCTATATACTGAGTGACACAAAATGATATAATAATCCAATGATTTTGCGATACTCTTTCACATGAGGTCTATGCTATATGTCTATTTGTGATGTGACAGTTTTGCTAGTAAGTTGTGATATTGTATTGAATTTGTTTGGTGATAAATTATAGAGCATGACCCACGAAAAGCACAGGTAAGGTGGGCACATTTGTACATTCTGGATTCTCCAGACAGGAGCTGCATACTTTCTATAAGCTTCATGTCAGTTATCTATCCATTTTTTTCACGGATAGAACACATACCCATTATAATTAATGGTGCTATTGAAATGTTCCTGTTTTTACAAGGACCATGTGTCTATGCAAAACTCAGGAAGACATGTCCATTTTTATCTGGGATCATGGATGAAAAGTGCTGATATATATGTCTATGAAATACACATACAG
>VIAB01000322.1:364725-381526 GCA_009801035.1 Oophaga pumilio | reverse complement strand
TAATACTACACTTTAAAACACTCAGGCTGAAGTCTTGTGGTTTCAGACGTCCTCTTCACGGTAGCTGGAAACCCTATGGTACCAATTTTTTCTTCATTAAGGACCTCGGAAAACAGACAACAGTCCTGCACAATGTTCTCAGTCCTTAAAACACACTGGACACTGTCCTTCTAGGTAAAAACCCTGGAACAAGTAAAAGAGTCCATAAAAAATTACAGTCCCTTTTACTGAGGGTATTAGATCCTCACGGCTGCACCAGTGCCAGAAGTCCAGCAGAAGAAGACGCAACAAAACAAAAATCAAAAATAAAAGTTCAGCCTACTCGGCTTTTCGAGGCCTTTCTACGGCCACAAGGGTTTAAACAGTCCCTTCAAATAATTTTGTTTTCAACGAAGCTCACACACACCTTATGGCCAAGAGGGGTATCCGCAAAAGTCCCTCTAACAAGACCTCCTTGACCTCTAAACAACTTTCCGAGACCTGACTGGTCTCTAGCCTTTAGATAGGGATTCCTCTGAACTTGTCCCCAAGAACATGGCCTAACTCAGCCAAACAGGAACATATGAAGAGGCAGTACAGCCCACCTTGCTTCATGGCTTTCCAGAGGGCTTCGGACAGGCTACCCAGAACTTTTGCCATGTTGCTGAGGAAAATTGTCTTCATTTCCAGGGTTGGTCCAGGTATTTGGCCTGCCCTGGATCCTCCATTGCCTGTGGCGGCCCACCACAGCTCACATATTTAGAGCCATAACTGTTTACCTGGATATTTTGTTGGACTGTCCCAGTTGGCAACCTAACCATACTGACCTCCTTCTCTAATGCCACCCGATCAGATTATACCGATCTCTTTTTCTCCATGACCTGTCTCAGTAGCGGACGAACGGCTCCTTCGTGAAATAATTCCTTCTTCTGGAACCCTAACTGGGCCTGCTAAGCCCACTCTTGATGGGCTTTGACTTGGTCAAGTTCTTCCTCCCAGTCCTTGATGTCACTGGCCATGGCAGGTCGCGTTATGCCCACCGTATACCATCCCTTGTGACATCACAATTTTAAAAAGTCCACCACTTCCCTCACACACATGTTGTGCAGTCTCGGGGGCAAATACTTTCGCTTGACTACACTTCTGTTCATATATACCTGGTTTCTGGGTCCCCTCGCTTCCAAGAACTCGAATTGCTGGTCTATATCGAAGTTAATCCATCGGCCTTTCGTCTGGGCATCTTCTGTGGTGAAACGGCGAACTCCAGCTAGCAACCATCTGGCGAATGTGTCTGCCCACTTCTATTCTTCCAACTTCATCTTCTTCCTCATACTCTCGGGTGCTGGGAATAATTTACACAGGAAGTCTTCTGGCAGGAAGGGAAAGGGTGTTACGCCATCGTCTTCACCTTTACAGAAGGACAGACATAGTTAGGGTAGCCAATCTGTAAGGAATATTCAATTGTAAAGAAATGATCACAGGTTATATAAGTTAAAGGGGTTTAACAATGTAAAAAAGGGTTCTGAATGGATTAAAAAATAAAGCAAGTAATGTTCACCACAGCGTTTCGCTGATGTACCTTTTCAGATACTAGCAGATCTCTTGCCAGTTTCTACTTCTGCTCAATTAAGATATCCTGATACAAGACGTGACCACTGCCGACAATTACTAGCTTGGTTGGGTCACTGCTGCCAGTGATTGGCCCAGCAGTCATTTACTGTGTGTAGAGAGGGACCAGGAATCGGAGACCAGTGGGAATAGGAACATCAGGGAACCGGTGAGACAAGTATGACTTCTTTTGTTTCTTTGAAGAGAACCAGTCAGCAGGATTTTGCTAAGTAAACTACAGACACTGTCAAGTTGGCAGTGTTAAACTGATTAAAATGATACCTGGGGTGAAGAAATCCGTCTTGTGGTTCTTGTGTAATCAGTGTTAGAAGTTTTCAGTTAATGATATGCCCGTACTCTGGGGCGGGAATGTAGGCTGAGACTTAGCTTGGTGCTCTAGGCCAGAGAAGCCAAGGAAAGACCTGACCACAGGCCGCCCCGAAGCACAAACATGTTCATCATAGAGACAGACTGTGCTTCGGGGCGGCCTGTGGGCTGGTCTTTCCTTGGTTTCTATGGCTTAGAGCAGGAAGATATGACTCTGCCTACAGTCCCACCACAAAGCACAGGCATATCATTAGCTGAAAACTTCTTACACTGATTACACAAGAACCACAAGACAGATTTATTCACCCCAGATATCATTTTAATCAGTATAACACTGCCAACCTGACAGTGTCTGTAGGTTACTTTGCAAAATCCTGCTGAAAGGTGCACTTTAAGCTATTCTTTAAAAATAAAATGTCGAAGTGGATAATTCCTTTAAATATATGGCAACTTTTTCACAACAGTGGCACAGTATGCTTGATGGTTGCAAAGTGCATTAAGTGGTACAATATGCTTGATAGTTACAAGTTACACTTGGTGGCACAAAATTAGGTTGACTCTTTCGTTCACTTATGAGTGGTTTTCTTCCAAAGCTGGGGAACTGTGTGATACCACGCAAGCGAAAAGAGAGTTAAGATGCACCCCAGAATTCCTTGTTTGCCCATCCTACTGTCACTGCAGCTCCTCAAGGAGTAATCCCCCACCACAGCCTTCCCTGTCCCACTAGTCACTTTTTATAGATATCTGGCTGTCATCATGCCTAGACTGTTGCCTTTCACAGAATTTCCTCCTATCTACCCATGGCTATGAACTTGCAAACAAATGCATTGCCCTACTCTCAGCAAAACATGAGTATGGCCCGAGATGACTGTGAAGTCACAAAGACTGATGTCAAATCCTTATTAGCAAAGACAGGTCAATGTTACCTTCATGCAAAGATTATCTGCAACTTATAATATATCATGCAACAGCTACACTTGACCCTATAACTTTACATAGAAGGAGGGATGACTTATCTTCCAGAATCCTATTGGACTAACACTTTTCCTTAAAGAGCAACCGTGATTTTAATTTTTATTTCATAAATCAGTAGGGCACATCCCTGTTGTTTGTATATATAAGAGTACAGTGGGCGGTCCTATTCAGTGATTGACAGTTTTCCCCGTACTGTGCATGCAAAGATGGCTGTCAATCAATAGTAAGAATGCCCACTGGACTCCTATACATACAAACACCAGAGATTTCAATTAATAAAAGTTATACTGAATCTTTTACCACAAACCGATATATCATTTTGCTCAGCTCTTCTCCTTCTCTATACAGTGCTCATCACAGATCAAATTGTGCGTACAATGTGACAGATTCCCTTTAAGTCTTGCAATGTGTCTATATGGCATTGCCCAATTCTGAAATGGCACATAGAATCCCTACAAGTCGGCATTACCATGTTGTCATGACTGTCAGAGGCCATAGGCTCAAAAAGGCTACCTCAGACAGATTTGGCACAAGCCACTCTGTCTGACAGATTCCACGGGAACCCCAAACTTAACCCTTTTAACTCCTGTACAGGGATCTGGTTTTACAATGGGGTCCACTGGATTGTTTCCACAAAAGGGCTGCCGACTGGAGGAGCGAAGCGGAAGAAGGAAGGGTCGCCAAGCAGGGTCACGTCAGGGACAAAATTGTAAAGCTAGCAGGTAGTCAAAAGTCAAGCCGAGGTCAGAGAATGGGAATGAAGGAGAAACAGGGGTACAGTACAGCAATTTATATCAGGACAGCTAAGCTATTAATTGGCAGTGGGAGTCAGAGTCAGAACTTCAGGGGTTTAAATAGCTGACTACTTCACCCAGGGGTCTCAAGAAGGAGTGATCAAAGCCTAGACCAAACTTAACTCCACAGCTCCCTTATAAAGCAGCACTAAAAGTCCCAGGGAAAAGATAGGACTGGTACTGTCTTGCGTGGCAAAGTCCAGTGGACAAAGGGGAAACAGAGGAAGCGTGAATCGGCAAGGCATGAGAGGGAGCATGCCATAATAAGTATAGGTATAGGTTCAAAGCAGTATACTGATACTTGTCACCTCTCCTGGAACATGCACCTTGAAAAAGTGGAGACCTCTCAGACAAGTTGGCAAATTTCCTAGCTGATGCCAAATCCTACTGACAACTCAAGGAAGCCTTCACTTCTAGAAAAATGGCAAGAAAGAAGTGTTGAGAAGGATATAATGTAAAAGGGACATGGCTAAGGGGGGAGTGTAGAGGGGCATGTCATGAAAAAGGTAGCATGACTTTGAGCAAAACACTTTAGCGGTGTACTTAGTGAACAACATGAAGTGACCTGCTGGATGGGTCAATAATATGGTTTTGCAAAAGTTACAAAAGTAAGGGCCGCCATATTGGATGTCCCTTTTGAGTGCTGTTCCTTTGTTAAACCGGTTGTCCACTATTAGAACAACATATTCCTAAACAAAATGTTTGGCTCCAATAAAATAATAAAACCTATACTCACCTCCCGTGCCGGCTCCATTCCCATGGTGTCGGCACACGCTCTTCCCGGGGCTCTCGTGCGGTGACACGTGATGCTGGCGCCCAATCAGTGCTGGCGTCACTGTCTCCGCCTTTGGACAAACTCGACATGAGGAGGAAGTCCAGGATCAGCTGCAGTCCGGACTTCCTATTCATGTTCGATTTGTCTGGAGGTGGAGACAGTGACGCCAGCGCTGATTGGGCACCGGGCACCATGTGTCATTCCACCGCGTCACAACCCCGGGGAGAGCGAGGGCCAACATCGCTGGAACGGAGCCGGCACGGGAGGTGAGTATAGGTTTTATTATTTGATCGGTGCCGAACATTTCGTTTAAGAAGGGGTTGTCCTAGTAGACAAGTTCATTCATTGCCATTGTGAAAACCAAAATGGCTAAATTTTTGTGGCTACTTTTGAAAAAAAAATTACCTGCAGCACAGCAGAAATCTGCCAGTATTCCTGTAAGTAAAGTAAAACATCATGACCGTACATAAAATATCTTTAAAGAGTCTTTCAAACTGATTTTCTTTTCTAAATTGTTTCCTGTTTGTGTTGCAGAATTTTAAAAGATAGTAATTACGGAGACGAAATGACATGTGATCTTGTATCCAGCGCGTACGACCAGAGCTTTAACTGTGATATAAACGACCTGACCCTCGATGAGATGGACAATTATAAGATAACAGTCCACGACTTGTCCTTGACAAAAGATCTGGCGACTATTGAAGAATTTTATCCACGCTGTAACAGTAAGTGAAGACATGAAGTCTACATTATAATATTCAGAATATTGAGGCAAAAGAAAAATTCCGGTCGGCTGCAGTGACGATCAGAACTTTGCTCACACTCTACAAATTTCCACCAGCTAGACTTGGTCTTCATCATCTCCAACATTGGGACCAAGTCTCATACTTTTTGACATGCCACATGAGTGTAATAGTTAGAGATGCCCAAATACCCCCTTGTGGCAAATTTTCTGACTTTTTGATGCGAGAAAACTGTCATAAAGTTATTATGAATTTCCATTAAAAAAAATTTGTAATATGAAAAAGTAGTTTTTTTTAATCGGCATGTCTTAATTGGAATATTAAAATTGCAAACCTGGAGATCTTTATTAGGAAACCCATCAATGCACCATGCCGATGGGTAAGAGACTCCTTTCTGTTTAACCGATTAGTTGCTGCAGTTACTATTGACTGCACCACCTAAGGGATTAAATGGCTGGGATTTGTGTTATCTCTAATGCCAGGCATTGCTCCTGCAATATGTATCTGGTACATGCTGACGCGGTATCAGCTCTTGAGCCAGCTCTTTCCCTGTGTCATTCATATACCGAAAGTTTGCTACTATTAGATCCAGGCAAATAAAGTGAGCTGAATACCATGGACTATAAACTAACAGCGCAGAGGTGCAGACGACTGTGTATTGTTTCATACGAGAGAATCGGGTCGATTATGCAAATCGCAGTCTGATCAGAGTTCGACCAGAGTGTGATCACAGTGTAATCCGATTTTCCCAGATGAGGAAAAGATGGAGAAAAATAAATTCTCCACCTTCTCCATTGTGTCAGTCCGTGGAAATCAGACCACAACCAGATGTCATCCGAGTGCAGTCCGATGGCTTCCATGGACTCATTGAGTGCGATCAGACTATTGGATTACACTCAGGCATGCAGCCATCTTCTCCTCGTACCAGAATCCTAGAATGTTAGAGTTGGAAGGGACCTCCAGGATCATCGTGTCCAACCCCCTGCTCAATGCAGGAATCACTAAACCATCTCAGACAGATGTCTATCCAGCCTTTGTTTGAAGACTTCCATTGAAGGAGAACTCACCACCTCTCGTGGCAGCCTGTTCCACTCATTGATCACCCTCACTGTCAAAAAGTGTTTTCTAATATCTAACCTGTGTCTCCTCCTATTCATTTTTTTTTTAACTCGGTCCAAGCAAAAAAATCGGGCATGTGCACGGCCCCATAGAAGAACATTGGTCCGATGTGTTGTCACATTGCACTCGGACTGAAAATATGGCCATGTGCACGAGCCCTAACATTGGTACAGTGTAGCATATTATCAGTACAAGAAATAGATTAGTTTCAACGTTTTTCTTTTTAGTTAAGCTGGATCCGCCTTCTGATCTCTGGTACAATTTCACCGGGACTGCATACAACATAACGTGGAAAGGAAATTATGCGGTTGGAGATTTTACCAAAGTATATTTTGAATTGCAGCTCAAAAAGGAAGCATCAAACCAGGTGGGCAATACAACAATAAGCACTCGTCTGGCATATGTTTCGTGATAAAATCATATTGAAGAGATGTAAAGCACAATGGAATAAATGGCGCTATAAAAATGAATAATAATAATAAAAGGACCTGTCATTTGCCTATAAACAGTTTTAATAAATGATAAATAATAAAATAATAATTAAAATAATGCCAGATTTTAAAAAAACAGCGGTATTTACACCACGTAAAAATATATATCATTATGGCAAGTGACAGGGTCTCTTTAAGGAGACACTCAATGTGCGTGCAGACTTCTGAATCATCACACCATGCGCACCTCACACTGTCAGGATTGTCCGACACTGGAGGCAAGAGCGGTAACTTACGTGACCGCAAGAATGCGATTTGCAAACTTTTGGCCACATTGCGGTACAAATCCACTTGCATTGAGTGAGGCTGCACACATCTAGTCGTAATGTAGCCGCAAGTATGGAAATCGCTCTAGCCGCCGGCACCGGAGAATCCTAACAGTGTGCGTTGCGCACGCCGTGAGGATTCGGAAATCTGTAGTCACATAGAGTGACTGCAGATTTTCAGTAAAAGGCCGGACAACACTTTTAAAGTCGTAATCCAACAGTATATGAATACTGTATATATATAGATTGTTAAAAGGATTTCCAGAGAGCATTCTCCACTTCTGCTCCATAGACATTTTTCTGGCATGAAAAGACTGGTGTTAGTGAGTGCTTGTTTTCATGCTGGTGACTGGGTGACGAGATATATCTCCCCGAGTCTCAAAAATGGCTGACAATGGACCTAATACCAAAAAATACTGTTCTAAGGGAAAAGTGGAAAATTCTAGACTAGGGGAAGAGGAAAACTCATGAGTACATGTAAGTCTAAAGGGTTGTCCGGGACTTTTACTTTGATGGATCAATGTCTGATTGATGGGAGTGAGACACCCGGCACCCTCACCGATCAGCTGTTTCTGGTGTCAGCAGTGACCGAAACTGCTCAGTTACTGAGCTGCATGGCACATCTCCAACGATGGAATATTGGCTGCTGCCGGATGCTGCACATTTGCACCCTATTTATTTGAATACGTGGCGGATGTGCAGTACCTAGAAGTGGCCACTGAACAATTGACGTAGCTGTGCGCTGCAGCTTCGTAACTGAGCAGTTCCAGGTGCCGCCAATACATTGATGATATATCCTAAGGATAGACCATCAATGTTAAAGTCTCGGACAACCCCAACCTCCAATCTTCTGTCTTTAGAAGCACACCACTCCTCTGCCTCCTTGCTTTCTGCTCCTTGACTGTGCAGACTAATGGCAAGTTAGCGCTGCTGGGCCGAACTGTGCGCACTTTGTTGCTGCCAGTGGAGACAGCTTTGTCTCTGCAGCACCGGAGCGGCGCTGTGGCACTAAAAATGGTTGAATCCGTCAAGCTTCGGAGCTACACTTGCAAGCTGCAGAGCAAAAAGCTGGGAAAGCGGTCACCTCTTATAGGCTGAAGAAGAGGTCGGTAACCTAAGCAATGAGCAGTAAACTATAAAATGAAAAATCCCTCTGTTCTTGAGATCGGAGAAGATTTTTTAATAAGGATTGCTTTTTCAAGCACATTGTAATTTTAGCCTTTTATCTCGATGAGACTACTACTTTAATTGATATAATATGATGTTTGGTAATAATATTGTATCATTTTTAATATAATTTATCTATTTACCTCATTACAGAAATCTATAAAGACAGATATCTCTGTCACCTACGCAGAGATTATGTTATTTGAGTTTGATCAAGGCTCCAACTATATTCAGATTCGCTCTAGGACAGACAATGAAGGGCAATACAGAAGCCATTGGAGCGAGTGGAGCTCAGAGCTTAAAATTCATGCTATGGGTATTGTATTATCTGTTTGTTTTAACCCCTCAAAACCCAGAGGTTTTAGGTAAGGGTTAGCATTTTTTTAGCTGTTAATAGCAAACCTGTTATCAGGATTGTGCTCAGTAAACTACAGACAGTGTCTGGTCGGCGCCGTTATACTGATTTAAAATGATACCTTGGTTGAAGAAATCCGTCTTGTGGTTGTTGTTTAATCTGTATTTGCAGTTTTCAGTTAATGAGATTCTCGCGCTCCGGGGAGGCCTGTTGGCATCTCTTTTTTTCTTGCTCTGGCCTCATCTTAATCCACGTGGACTGAAATGGCAGGTCACTGATCCTTCAGTGACCAGCCTCATATTTGAAATAATGGGCTTGTGCAGCTTATCCAGTGGTCGTTACAAAAAAAATGTACTACAGCAAAATGGCGCAGGCACCTGCGCTGTAGAATCTATCACTTGCTGCGCCTGCACCTCCGATGCCATTTTGCAGGAGACAATTTTTTTTTTGCTCCAACAAAAGGGCCCCGGCACATACGCAGTAGCATCTATCAGCAAGTGATAGGTTCTACTGCACAGACGATGACGCAGGCGCCATTTTGCTGTAGTTACATTTTTTTTTGTAAAGACCCTCAGACCCTGCCCCAGTGTGTGCAGTAGTTACATTCCAGTAGAGGACATAACTCCTAATATCCCAGCCACCACTTTCAAACCCATTGATTTCTAAACAGCATTTAGCTGCTCTCATTCCTCCTCCTCCCACTCAGCTCCTGACAAGCTGCTGCTATAAATCTTGCAATATCACCAGCCTGCCGCAACTGCTACTCCCCCATCAGTCCTCTTAATCATGGCTCTCACTGTCCACAGCTGTGTGCTACTGCCCATCAGATCTCTTAATCATGGCTCTCACTGTCCGCAGCTGTGTGCTACTGCCCCATCAGTTCTCTTAATCATGGCTCTCACTGTCCGCAGCTATGTGCTACTCCCCCATCAGTTCTTTTAATCATGGCTCTCACTGTCCGCAGCTATGTGCTACTCCCCCATCAGTTCTCAATCATGGCTCTCACTGTCCGCAGCTGTGTGCTTGTTCAAATACTCTTTTATCTCTATATGTAAATGCAGTAGCAGTGTACACTTCAGAACAAACCACTGATAGCTGAATGTATTACAGCAGAACTTATGCTGAGCTTTATAGTTTTACTAATAATACAGCTCTGCTACGCACCAGAACTATCACTCAAGAAGGAGAGTCCGCCCTGTCAGAAACAAGGAAGTAAGGAGACTGTACGGTGACTGCAAGGATACTGCATAGCTTTGAGCTGCTCAGGAAATAAATTCAGAATACCCGTTTAAGTCACTACATTATCCTATGCTGTTAGTATTCAGATTATTAGCATATTTTGTCCCTTAATTCTTCAGAAATGGAAAAACAAAGCCAAGACCTGAGTCATATCACTACTTTAGTAACCCTACTAACAATGGCTCTCATCTTGTTGCTGCTGGCTTTAGGCTCTATCCTATCTACAAGGTACGTACAAAGACGATAAATGGTTCTAGGCAGCACTATAGGGGTAATTGTACCGAAGGATGTAGGTGTATGAAATTCTAAAGGTGGCTGTTTTTTTTTCTATCGACACGGCAATATGAGGGCTTGATTTTTTCTGAGATGAGTTGTTGTTTTGATTGACACCAATCACTGTTGCACAGAATATATTGAAAAAGCAGGGAAAAAAATCCAGGTGAGGTGAATTGCAGTAAAATGGCCTAGCAGCACGATATGGCGGTATCAAACTTATATATTTTTTTATTTATTATTTCAGTGGCATAAAAAAATCTTAATTTTGGAAAAAAATTGTTTTTTTTTTATTGCCAATGACCCATGACTTTGTAACTTTTCCATCAATAGACCTGTATTATGAGGGCTTGTATTTTGCATGCCAAGCTTTAATTTTTAATGTTACCAAATTGAAGAACATACAATGTTTTGATCGCTTTTTTTTGGGTGGCGGGAGGGGGGGGAGGATTTTTTTTGGCAGAGTTTTGACTTCCAAAAAACAACAATTCTGGTGTTTTTGGAGGTTTTTTTATGACGTTTATCCTATTGTTCACATTATTTTATATTTTGAGTGATCAGACTTTTACAGATGTGCAAATAGCCAAAAAAATGTATTTCTCTAGTTTTGTATGGGAAAAAGTTGGTTAAGGCTAGTTTCACACTAGCGTTCGGCAGGGCTGCGTACTTCCTCCGTCAAGCCTCGCCCACTGCTGCACCTCTTCCTTTCAGCGCCGCCTACCTCTGCATGCGTCCTGCGTACCCTATCTTTAACATTGGGTACGCAGGCCATGCGGATGTATGCGGATGCCTCTGCAAGCGTCGTTTTGAAGCTGCGCCGAACTGCTTCGAACGCAACATGTTGCATTTTGTTGAGGTCGGCGCAGCGTCAAAATGACCTGCATACCCAATGTTAAAGATAGGGTACGCAGGACGCATGCAGAGGTAGGCGGCGCTGAAAGAAAGAGGTGCGGCAGTGGACGGGCCTTGACGGAGGAAGTACGCAGCCCTGCCGAACGCTAGTGTGAAACTAGCCTAATTTGAATTTAGTGCCCTAAAGAGCTTGATTATATTCCTTATATAACAGCAATAGTAAAGTGAGGGTGATGGAACTGAACTGTAATACCATACACTTCCTATAGACAAGAGTGGCGCTGTTTCTGGAGGGAAAGCAGTCCTATGTTTATTCACAGTTTTCCCATTATACTTATTTTTCTCTTAATATTTCAGAATAAATGTCTCTTTTTGGAAGAAAATTCCAACGGCTGCTGATTTTTTTCATCCTCTGTATAACATTCATAATGGAAATTTCCAGGTAATGTCAGGCTTTTCACTTACCGTATTACTGATTTATTAGATTATCGCATTTTTCACACTATAAGATACACTTTTTTTTCCCAAGAAATATCTATTTACTGAACCACCAAATTTATCTAAACTCCTCAGAGGAGGGCCTCTCGTGACGAGGAACTCCATTTTTGGTCCTAGGTTTGCGCATGAACTGTCCACAATACAGTTCTACCTACGTTAAATATTCAAACTAGTTACTATGTCTTCATTACTCAGGATTGGACTAAACATCCAAACAGTTGCAAAGAAAATAAGAAAGGAAATCAGCTCGGCTTCCCCCAAGACATAGACCTCAGCGCCACGGTATTATATGTTCAGAGAGAAGCTGTATCCTCTGTGAAACTGGAATCTCCGCGCTCTAAGGAAGAAATCGTCCTGCCCCACAATACCTGTAACTGCACGTCCTGGTCTGATCCGCTGATGGAGAAAGAAATATATTTAAATGGAACTTATCCCGTCTTTTTTAGCAGTTTTAGCGATGACGTCATCAACGAGAAAGCTTCCGCTAACAGTTTGGATTGTCCGATGGACTATTTTTCCTATGAAGGAAACTACATTGCGAATTCACAGGAAATTGCTGAATGATCGTCTTCTTCTCTAACTTCTTATTGGCACTAATACGATCTCACGGGAAGATGAACAGGAAGGGTTTGTAGCAAGTTAGAAAGTTCTCAGTAAATGGCAGTCACACAGAGGAGATCCCGTCAATCCTGAGAATGAGCCCCATCTGAATGGAGCGACGGGGGCCAAGCATGCACCACCATCGCTCCATTCATTGTGTATAGGACTACCGGAGGAAGCCGAGTACACTGCTTTCTCTAGAAGTTTTTTTTTTAACTTGGTACAAACTCTTTAAGGCTCATTCACAAGGGACTTATTTTCCGCTGGTTTTCTGCAGCAGTGAAATCCGCAGCTGGAAAATTGATTTTGTTGAAGCGTGCTGTGGATTTACAGAACATTATATTCCTTGCATTGTGAGTGGTGAAATCCACAACCGAGACTGACATGTCGCACATTTCAAATCCACAGCGTCGGTCATGTTATACTGTGGATTTTCTCGTGGATAAGATTTTGTAAAATCTCCTCCGTGATGCGGGTACTGTAATAAACAGCGGATTCTCAGAAAGGATAATTATATTAATATATATTCAAGTATGTGCACAAGTGATCCCCTATCAATGAGATAGGGAATAGCTTTCCGATCTCTGAGGATCTGACTTTTGGGACTCCCACCTATCCTGAAAATTAGAGCTCCGAAGAGCCCCAAGTGAATTGAGCAGTGCTCGATCATGTGCTTCTCCATTCATTCTCTATGGGACTACCTTAGTTAGCTGAGCGCAAGTGCACATGATCGACCACTACTCTATTCTCAGGATCAATGGGGGTCCCAGTAGTTGGACACTCAGAGATCAGGAAATTTATCCCTATTATGTGGATAGGAAACTTGAAAAACTGAACTGTTCAGGATTGTGTTAACCATTGCTGGGTGCTATAGTGGTTTGTAGTTGACGCGCGTCGGGGTTGAGATAGCATCTCGTTACCGGAGATGCCATATTATTGCGCAAACGCCAAATTTAATGCCAATTACTTTTGTACATGTATTGCACGTGAATAAGTGACCGTTTTAGTGAAGAACATGTGTGATTCAAGAGTTTGGTGATGTGTGAGCCAATATGCTATATCTGATTCAAAATGTCTAGAAAGTGAACCACTAAAGTGCAGTATTGGCAACTGAAGTGCTGCATGCAGAGCCATAGAGAATGTGGAGTTAGTATTAGCATGCGTGCCCACACTCCTTGGGGCGTATATAGAGCTTAGAAGCTCCTGTGTTTCTACCTGTAGAGAGGAGACACATGCAGGACAAAGAAGAAAAGTTGAGAAAGGGCTTGAGCAGAATGTCTGCTATATAGCTAGCTAAAAAGTAGGGGTGAGTAACACTTGTCAACTATTTCTGTATACCAACTATTTACTTCTGTTCAAGACTGTTGCCTCTCATAGTGACTGTAACCATCAAGCTCGTTGCCTCCTTGTGAGTAAAATTCTTCTTGAACTGTTGCCGGTGTCTGCCTGTATTCCTTTCATCATCCCTAAATGGGGAAACCATTGTGCCTGTCCGCGCTCTGGAAAGACAGCGATTTTGATCCTCGTCATCACTGAATTAAAATGTTATAAGCTTTATGTTCATGTTACAGGGTTTTCAAAAGACCAGATGAAAAGGGCACTGGCAAAAGAAGTGCTTCCACCTTGAAAGAGGAATTTGGACAGAACAGAGATTTACACAGGTTGTGGGCATACATAATCAATTTTATAGAGCGGTCTGACTCCCAAATAACTGTCCATGACAAGTCCTTTTGCCTGTTGGTTACCTGCTAGAGCAGGGTTCCCCAACTCCAGTCCTCAAGGCCCACCAACAGGTCATGTTTTCAGGATTTCCTTAGTATTACCCAGGTGATAACTGCATCGCCTGTGCAATACAAAGGAAATCCTGAAAACATGACCGGTTGGTGGGCCTTGAGGACTAGAGTTGGGGAACCCTGTGCTAGAGGACACATTAGTCCAATCAGTCTCAACAGAGGCAGTAGGGAGCTCTTGAATAGACTCAATCAATGTATGGAAAGGTCATTGTAGGTATGAAGTGGCCCCTTTGCAAATGAAAGCTAAGCCCTTTAACAACTGTGAGTACTTGGTTGTCCCCTGATTCACCCCATCAGTCCACACTCCCATATCCCACTACCAGAGATCATCAGCACTTCATATCTACGGGATATGGGACAAAAGAAGGGATCCAAGTAACAAAATATTTATTGTTCTAGTTTCAGAATCTGTAATTTGGGCTCACCAAAAGCCCGTGGGTAAACACTGCATCATACCATATGAGTATCACTGTGGTTCACAACCTGGTATCTTGATAATGTCAAAAGTGTTTCTTGGAACCACAATATGTTTCCATTACATGGGCAGATCAGTATCTCCCTTACTTTGATAACCACCACGATAGCTCACCAGAAGACAAGTAATTTCATACAGGCTTAAAGAGATTCTCCATCTAATATAAAAATAAAAATGTAAATGGACTTCGGCTCAAGCGACTTGATGAATGAACAATTTGTAGGAAGCAAGATCTTGTGAAAACCTAGGTAGGTCCACCAGGGTCTTCTCCGCCATTATATTGATAGTATCAAGCCATTAGACTGCTGGTCTTCCTCTTCTGTGAGATGGCTGAAATTGCACAGATACAGGTGAAAGGTGGGCATAAGGGCGTCTAGTCCCGATATACTGCAGTAAGAAATGTGGGGGGATCGGGGTTTTTAAGGTTATATATGACTTGGCAATCCCTTTTTTGTAAGAAAAGTCTCCATGTGCACTGCTATCAGGAACCCACAGGAATCAGCAGCAAGTGTTTCATTTCTCTGCAGCACCTCCACAGGAGGGATGATGCATTACACAATACCAATAATGCACAAACATGGGTATAACTTTCTGAAAGGACCCAGTAGTGGAGACCACAGGGCAATTGGCCATTGGATTCTGTTCCAATTTGCATTGCAGGGCAGAAATGGAAATCACAAAGCAACGTCAGATCTGCCCCACCAAAGACAACAGACCGTCTCCACTGACTAACGAGCTCCGTCTTCATCTTCCCTGGTGGAAGGATAGCTCCGCACTAATTTTGACAATCAAATATGCTGACATTTACATAAAGGTTCCTAAGAAAGCCTCTGATGGAGGTGTGAGCGGGACCCGCTGTAACGGACGTCCCTGTGCCTACGCAGACTACACTACCGTTACGACTGCCTCTCTGCTTATCTCTTTTTGTCTACCAGTCATGTTCTTTGTAAGGAAGTATTGGTTAAGGCTTCTATGAAAAACCTCAGAGAAGAGCAGTTGTTCTGTACCAGAAAAAAGTTTCTAAGAATGGAAATGTTCAAACATATCTGTAATAAAATTAATGTTTTTTTATACTTCTTTAAAGGCGTTGTCCAGGATAGAAGTTGGGGGGGTGATTAAGAAAAGTAATCAATATCAGATGGACAGGGGTCCAACAGCCAGCATCCCCAACACTCAGCAGAGTTCAAAGTGTGTGGATCCGGAACTCTTCCGCTCTATACACTGCCTAATGGCCGTTATTGGTACTGCAGCTCCGTTTACATTCCCTTTAATGCGAGCCGAGCTGCAGAACATGAAAAAGTCTCTATATGAAGCTGTGGTGTTTTGGGTAAAAGCTTCTGGAGGATGTGTCCCCGGGTATTGGACTGTCACCAATATGATATTGATGACTTAGCACAATCTTAATCCCCTGTAAAGGGGTTGTCCAGGTTTAGGGCTCAAGTCTGCAGTCACTGTATGTGACTACAGACTTGCGGATCCTCACAGCTGTCAGGATTTTCCAGTGTCTGGCGGTCATGTGACCGTAAGTATGTGATTTGAATGTTCGCAGCCACATTCCGACTAGACGCCTCCGGCGACGTACGTCTGCACGTCATGTGACTGCGTGTATGCAAATCACATACTTGTGGTCACACACCCGTCCACTCCTGGCACTGGAGAATCCCAGCAGCGTGCACTGGACTCACTGTAAGGAGTTACAAGTCTGCAGTCACATAGAGTCACTGCACACTTGAGCCCCAACTTGAACAACGGTTTTAAGCTTCTATGGCCATAATGTAAAATATAGTAAAATGTGATTGTCTGCGGCTTGTGACAGATACTGGATTATCAGATAAAGACCACAGTAGATAAAAGTAGTCGGAACCCGCCATCTAATGTGTATGGAGGTCTACCTACTGTCTGATCGTGCGGCTGGAATTCAATCACCTGATAGTTCTCTAAGCTAAGTGTTCCTGTGTATGAGGGAATGGGGGGAAGTATTCTTTGACTGTAAGCTATCGAAGAACATGCTAAAGGGAATGTGTCCTCAGAAAATGACATGTTGTTTAAATCAGGTTTTTGTGTTACATGTATTTCTTTATACAAATTGTCAATGGGAACAGTGATAATAATGTCTGTAAAGCGCTATGGAATTAATGATGCTATATAAGCGAGTAAAATATAGAAATATGGCAGAAACACAATAATCAAGGGACTTTAAAGCATTTATATTCTATTTATTTGACATTACAGGTCGCCATCTAGTGGAACATAGTTAAAGTGCAGCAAAAAGTTTTACCAAAACTAAATGCAATAAGCATATCTGATTATTCCAATTTTCACGTATTCAGTCAAGGGGACATGATCTTCACTCAGGCTCGGACTGGCTTACAGGAGAACAGGGGAATCCTCCGGTGGGCCCCTGTGCAGCAGTGGGCCACCACCCTCGTATATGAGTAGTTCTTGGCATAATACGGAAAAAACAGCTTAATA
>VIAB01000322.1:341457-352642 GCA_009801035.1 Oophaga pumilio | reverse complement strand
CTCTGCTCAGAACTCATTTCAAGTCCATTCACAACAGCTGCCCTTTTTCTATTTTGTTCCCATATTGTCTCCACCATGCTGCTCTCTCATAGTTCTTGCATTATGTCCCCTCATACTGCCCCCTCACACTAACACCACCCTACACTCCCCACCCCCATGTACAATAACAGTCTTCTGCCTTCAGCTTCTATGGTGTGCTCACCATCTCCCCAACTTCTCTGCCTCTACAGCGCAACAGTGTGATGAGATGACCTCATAACATCACCAAATGTCGGTCAGGGGGGCTGATATGTGCTCCTCCTCTGCTATGCTAGCACCATTCTTGTTTTCAATTGCATTTGTGTCTGCAGGACACCACTGGAATTGAATACAGACCGCAGGGCCCAAAGTTCTCCCGGTTCTCCATGACGGTTGTCAGTATAACAGCCTGCTGGGAGAATTGGGCTGATTTCAACTCCTGGGAGGTTACAAAATGCCGCCTCCAGGGAGACAGTTCAGACCGACGACCTGAAGCGAGTTGCTTATCTCACACCTTGTCATACACCAATATTAATTAGTAAAATCATCCTGAAAGATTTCCTCAGATGAAAATGTAAATAGGCTTATGGCGTCTTTTTTGTATTTGGCTGACATGCTAATAATGGGCAGAGGAAGACAGGTGGCAGAGAAGAACGATGCCAAAACATAACCACTAGTGGCAATTGCACCCACAGGGAGATATGTGGTTCATATGTGACATAAGTGCCAATAGAGTAACACACAGCTCTCAACCTCACAACACAATCCTGGATATTTGCCAATATAACATCTTGTGGGCATCGTTAAATGCTACAAGACACAACATGTGGTCCATGGGACTCTGCTTTACATTCATTACAGGGGTCAATAAATAGATCTCTTATGCCATCAAATCATACTCCTGCAAAAAAAGGCAAAAGTTCTTGCAGGTTGTACCAACCACAAGCGTTTCCCTCGCTTCCTGTGTTTTGTCACATATTGCAGCATGGCTCTGTAAACAGCAAGCAGTTCGCATGCCAACGCCATACCTTATCATCATAGGTGCCAGTCAATGCAGGAATGCGACATGTGCATACACAGTCCACACTTTAGGTATTAACAGTCATTCCAAAATACCTGTTTACAAAAGGGATCTGGTTGAAATTAGTTTTTTTTTCTGGACAAAAAAAGTTGTGTCTGTGCAATTTTTTTGTTAACGGATTGCTACTGGATCTGTTCTAGCTAATGATTACTGGACATGTGAATATAGCCTCACTAAAACACATCAAATCTAATCCATAGGTCTAGCTACTAGGACCCCCACCAATCCAAAGAAATGGTTAATTTACAAAAAAAAAAATTTGGTTTGTGATGCCACCATCAGCACATGAATACATTTCAAATACCACCATTAGTACATGGATACATAACCAAAATCACTATCATCACATGAATGCATCACCTAAATTACCATCAGTACGTGAATACAGGAACAGAATCACTATCAGCACATTCATAAATCATCAAAACCATCATCAGTACATGAATACAGCATCAGAATCACCATCAGTACATGAATACAGCACTAGAATCATCAGCAGTACATGAATACAGCATCAGAACCACCATTAGTACATGAATACAGCATCAGAACCACCATTAGTACATGAATACAGCACCAGAATCATCAGCAGTACATGAAAGTATAACCAGAACCATCATCATAGGCACAGGCATGCATCACCAGAACCACCATTATTACATGAATACAGCACCAAGCTTAAACAGGTTCTCCCCTTTCACTATCAGCACATTAATAAATCATCAAAACCATCTGGACTGGGTTGGTAGGTTGGTGAGTCCAGCCTCTGACACAATATCTGGACTCAAAGATTTCAACAACAGACAAGCTCATTTGGATGTGACTTTGGAGCCAATCACTTTGCACTTATGGGACAGTTGACACATTCCCTATTAGATAGATCCTACTGAAGATATGCAGTGTGTGATAATATTGCAGTTGTGAAGTTTGTGATGCATTATGATTGAAGGTGCACTTGGTCTTTATTGATGGGTGGTTGGCCCTCAGATGAAATAAGCACAATCCAACCCTTTAGCTGGACAACCCATAGGACTGTTTTGTGATAGTACCTTTTAGCTCATCAAAGGAGCTACATACATTCTTAAAATTTTATTCCCATGTTAAGAGTTTATCATTTATCTGACTATTGGGATCACTACCAATAAGTGTGGGGCTGTATGGCAGTGTCTCTTAGGATTAATGAAGAAAATTGACCTCCATAATTGCCCAGAAGACACTATAGACTTCATAAGGGATTGTCCACTACTTACATACTGATGACTTATCCTTAGGATAGGTTATCAATATCAGATCTCCAGTATATACAAAAGAGTTGCCAGTGGATTTCTGTGTCTGTTTGCCCTCTGCTCTCTCCTGCCCTCTCATTTCCTCTTTTCAGTTCCTGAGAAAAAAAACTTTGTCACAAAACAAAAGAAAAAATAGAAAACCACAATCGACAATGAAGCCAAACATACGGATAACATTTCTCACCACGACAATAAATAAGATAGTCTTACAAAAAAAAGGCGGCAAAAAAATATAAACTAAAAGCAGCATTTAAAAAAATGTCTACTCCCCAAAAGAAACTATGCCAAGTTTTTTCAAGTTATAAAAAAGTCTAATAATTGGGAATGAGTTGTCAGCAGATATGAAATCCATTAGTCGGGAATCCTTTCTGATCAAATTGAGGGGGTCTTCGGGTCTCCTTGCAGCCATTGTCTGAATATAATCCTCTGGACCTTTCCAGTGGCTTATCTTATGTGATGGCTTCTTGACCCAACTGCTGGTTGCCACCAGAGATGATCTTTTGAAATTCGAATTTGCTAGGTTCCATGAATTTTTCCCAAAAATACAATTTGCAATGAATTTTGCCACAATTTACAATGCTACAAAGCCTCCAGTTGCCCTAAAAAGATGTGAATAGTACTATGAGAGATCCTAGCCTCTTTAAAACAAACACAGCCTTAGTAATGTTAAAGTGATCCCACCACAGAATCTGATAGTAACCCAGTGGTAACCAACAGCCCGTTTAATATTATAGCATACTGACAAACTTTTAAAATAATAAAAAAACAGGCCAAAAAATTAACTCTCTTAGTCTGCAAACCGTTTTTTGCACAACACTGATTCAAGCTGATGGTGTTGCTGTCAGAGGTAACATCATCCTGCTTTGGCTGAGATTATTGAAGTCCCATAAACTCTATAATGCTTTACACTTTCTTCCCATTAATATTCTTGCCATAGGCAATGAAAGCCATTTGTCGCCTGTGTTTGGTTAAGTGATGTCAGTGGTGGGAATGGTGCTTCTGCCTCTACAAACAGTTCACACATTCTTAGTAAGGCTTTTTTTCCTTTTACATTAACCCGTCCATTGCCACTTTTTCTTCTACCATACATTATAATTAACTTTTGACAGTGTTTTCAAACAATTTAACCCTACACTATATAGAATTCTGATGGGCATTTTTTTTTGTAAAATAGCAAATTGTTCAAATTCACTGTTCGCTCACCTCTGTTGGCCAACACCACCAAAGCTGGTGGGTTTTATCACATTTCCTCTACTGTGAACATTAATTGAATGGGCTCACCTGTAGCTCTTATAATGTTTTACAAAATCTCTTGACATAAAAATCTAACTGATCCACCCCATATGAATATACCCTTAAGGTACCCATACACATTAGAGTGAAGATGGAGTAACTTGACAATTTTGGTAGCGCATCTTGACAACCCCTTATGTCAGAGGAGACAAGGTATATGCATATTCAATTCCAACATCCCAAACTTCCTATCTTTTTGGGGTATCTGGCAGCATGTTTTTCCTTTCTCCACAATGAAAACATGTGGATACTCTGATGATCTCAGAGTTCATGTGTATAAGTGGTGGGGAGGTAGGGTAAAAAAAATAAGTCTGTATGCACACGTCGGTGTTTCAAGATCTGCATACACACAGCAATCCCCGGTTTGATCGCAGTTCTCCCAACCCTAATGTTTTGTGTTTGACCTGAGGTCGGAATGGGGACTGCGAATGGACATGTGAATGCAATCTGTTGGACCAGCACTCAGCTATTGAAGTGCCAATAGTTCCCCCTTCTCTCTTACGTTATAAACCCCCCATCTCCTGCCCACTCCTATCTCTCCTCCAATTACACACCACTTTTTTTCTCACCCTTCAGCCCCCTACTGCATAAGATCACAACAACCTCTGATTGAGCTGCACGCTAGGGTGGCCACTGGCCAACCATTCTGTAAGAACCTTGTAGACCCTTTTTTGCTTGAATGAATCCCAACCGGCTCTTGGGAAGAAGGGGGGGGGGACCTATGGTCCCTTGCCTTATTATCTGCCATTATCTCCCTTTTATTTTCATCCCCAGGAACCCAGTAAAAAAAAATCTGTCATTGCTGGGACTAAAGGGCATTATGTCACTGGAAACTCTAGTTAGTTAACTGCAGTTAGGTATCTAATAAAGTGGCAAAGGACATTTTTTGTTGCATGTTGCATTAGTGGGACCTTCCGTCCCGGATTGAAGGGTTTATATTATAAGAAGATATGCCTCCGCATAAGGCCAAATGTACGTTTGTATATTGACAAAATGTTTCTGTTGCATCTTTAGAAACAAATACAAATAATGTAAAAAAACTGATCTATTGCAACACTGAAGCAAATGAATACAGAGGGACCCGCATGGATTATTACGGCGTCCGTCTGGGTTTCTAAGTCATGTGACAAGGCTCGTTAGAGAGTCTATACTGAATTTTAGTATTGCTACTTCCTATAGGTGGCGCTAGAGTTCTAGTCCTCGTCCTGTCAGGAGACAATTTGCATTCTAAAGGGGTTAACAGTGTCCCACCAGGGACACCACCTCCTCGTTCTGCCGATCGATGGAGGTCACAGGTGCGGGACACCCACCAATCAGTAAGTTGCGACCCCTTTTTGAATAAAATACTCCCCCTTGTAAAATAAAAATAACAGATACTCACCCCCACACTGACGTGGTTGTATTGTGTCTCGTGATATTGTTAGGCCACGTGAGCCCTGCAGCCAATCAGCAACGTCTATTGGGCTGCAGCGCTCTCACTGCCCTCGGATGAGCCCAATATCGGCCACTGATTGGCTCAGTTGGAATAACACCGCCATGTGAGACCTGGCGCTGACTTCGCTAGAACGGTGCAGCTGGGATTTGTTATTTTTTTTTTACAGGGGGGAGTATTTCATGTGAAACGTCATCTATAGGTAGTGGACAACCTCTTTCAGGTATCGTACAGTGCGTGGCTGTTCCATACAGAATGAATGATGCAATGGTCCCTGTTGTGGGGGGTCTCAGCAGTCGGACCCCCTCCAATCTAGAGGCAGATATGTGATAATGCCTTGTTAGGCCTAGTCTGGATGGCGGTATTTCATGGTCTGTATACAGACCACAGCTCGGCTGTGCCATACAGAATGAATGATGCAATGGTCCCTGTTCTGGGGGTCTCAGCAGTCGGACCCCTTACAATTTATAGGTGGATATGTGATAACACCTCGTTAGGCCGGGTCCGGACGGCGGTATTTCCCGGTCCATATACAGACCGCGGCTCGGCTGTGCCATACAAAATGAATGATGCAATGGTCCCTGTTCTGGGGTTCTCAGCAGTCGGACCCTCTCCGATCTAGAGGTGGATATGTGACAACGCCTCATTATGCTGAGTCCGGGCGGCGGTATTTCCGGGTCCGTATACAGACTGCGGCTCGGCTGTCCCATACAGAATGATGCAATGGTCCCTGTTCTGGGGGGTCTCAGCAGTCGGACCCCCTCCGATCTAGAGTTGGGTATGTGATAACGCCTCGATAGGCTGGATCCGGACGGCGGTATTTCCCGGTCAGTATATGGACCGCGGCTCTCACATGAGGCTGTACGTTTGGGTCGGGGGAGCACACGGTCAGTATACGGACCGCGGCTCTCACATGAGGCTGTACGTTTGGGTCGGGGAGCATACGGTCAGTATACGGACCGCGGCTCTCACATGAGGCTGTACGTTTGGGTCGGGGAGCACACGGTCAGTATACGGACCATGGAATACGCCCGTCTCAACACGAGAAAAAATGTCTGCGACTCCCTGTCATATGACACAGCGACAAAACTGTGAGGGGAGCCATGCAGACCCTAATCCTAGAAAAAGGCAGATAAAGGACACCTGAAGGACTTTAGGACTCGGCTTTATTTCATGGCATTTTCAGCAGGCAGAAGTGTGCCCAGTAGTGACGGCAGCAGGAAGCAGCCATGACACCTCCTGCCCTCAGTCGCAGGGGAAGGTGTGAGGGTGAGGCGTGTACACTGCCCCGGCCCCGCACACCTCACTGCAAAATGGAGGAAACAAACAAGGAAACGAAGACGCTTTTTCTGTGAATGAGGAGGAGGCGGAGAAGGGCGTGCCCACCGGGGAGTAATAAGCAGCCGCGGCAGCCAATCAGCGGCGAGCACACATCAGCCTCAGCCAATCCGCAGCGGCGTCTTTCCGATAAGCCCCTCCCTTCACCACCACGAACATTGTTGTGGAGTGACGTCAGCTCCAGACGATGCGGGCGGCCATTACTGCTGGCCGCTGTGTGATTCCTAGAGCCGTCTGAGGAGAGGGGGAGAAGGCCATGGCCAGGACCACTAGCCAAGTGGTGAGATGTCCGCCGTGCGTGTCAGGGGCCGGGGAGGGTGGTGGTGGAGGAGGGTGAGGGGCAGAGCGCTGTGGCAGCGGCGGCTGCAGGCCTCTCCCCTCCATAGAGCTGAGGATGGGCATGTAGCCCTGTGCCCAGAGCCTGGCAGGTGCCCCCACATGGTGAGGAGGTCACACCTCATGTCTGTAGGTGACGCCTTGTACCTCATGGGCTGTGTTATATCCCGGCCTCGCCCCTGCGGATAATGTCATAAAATACCCCAAATCTTCTGTCAGCGGTCGTGTGACCAACTGCTGGCGGAAGGGCCCCCACGGCAGAGCTTCGATGCCAGGAGTGCGTCACGTGACCAGGAAGAGCGCTGATTGGCTGAAGAAGTCACATGCTGACCCCCCCTTGTAAATTTAAAGGGTGTGAATAGGGATTATTTTACAGCCTGTAAGTAAAGGGGGTGTTCCCATTGGTAATAATCGATGTGACATTGGTAGGAGGTGACGTCACCTAATATCGGTCGGGGTCCTGAGAAATAAAAAGGTCCCAGCCGCAAACTCCGTTCAAGGAAATATGGCCGGCTGCTGTTCCTTGCACGGCCAGGAGGGGCACTGTGAAGGGGCTGTAACACTGTGGCTCCTTTATTCCCATAGAGGGGGGGGGGGCAGAGGTCAGAATATGATCGTTAAAGGGGTCGTCTACTGTTGCGTATCCCCTTATCAATGGCTGAAGATTGCTGGATAAAGGAAAAAAAAAATCAATTCTCAACTCCTGAACCAGTGCCGCTCCACCAGTCTGGTGACATAATGTCAGGTGACCACGACGGCCGTCACTGAGTGGCAGAATATGGTTTGTTCTGGTTTGACAAATATGTGAATGCTGCAGTCGATCACTGGCTGCAGTGGTTACACGACCTTTGTTTATGTCACAAGCCTGGCTGGGAAAATGGGGCTGAGAGCAGAGGAGTTGCTTCGGTGTCAGAGGTAAGGCTTAGCTTATCCGTCACCCTGGCCCCATTAATAAGGGGTTGTCCAGTAGTGAATTTCCCCTCTAATGTGAAAGATCGTCCGTCTTTTACCCCTCCGTGGGCCGTGCCAGTGCGTCCCTCCGTGGGCTGGGCCAGGGCGTCCCTCCGTTGGCCGGGGCGTCCCTCCGTCATCAACTAGGTATCCTCTGACCTATAGATGGGCGATAACTTGTGATTTTGGGAAAAGCCCTATAAGCTGCTGTACAGTGACTAAACATTCTGATGTTAGCTGGTAATGTATATGGGGGTGTCACCGGCTTCCCCTGACTGAAGTTTGAAAAAAATACATTTATCCCTGTAAGCAGATCTTTGGGGGGCCATGGGAACTATGACTTGTCAATAGTCCTGTCCTGACAGCTGTCGTCCCCCAAAACATGTGCACGATCTCACACCTCCCAGGCACGTCATGTTCTTTTCAAATAACTTTATTTAGAAAAGTGCCAGGAACGCTGGTAAAGGTGACCGGCCGGCAGTGACTCGTCTCAGTGACTGCGCCGATTCTTCTATGTTTTTACTCTCCTGCTTGTAAACAACAGCCAAGTTCCCCTTTCTGGGGAGTAAAAATGGGAAGGGAGTCAGAAGGGTAAACAATCCGTTCAGTGAATGGTGTGTGCCGCGCTCTGCTGTGGTTTCTACAAGTCATTCACAACTGCATTGTCATTCACAGCAAAGGCATTAATTGGAGGCAATCTGCTAATCTGCGCTCAGTTACCGGCATCTGCCAAGTTCCCTCCTAGTTTCTCTCCACATTTATGGAAGGCGTTGTATTGGATAATTATGGCAACATGTAACTACTTGTGGATGTATACAGGGGCCTGCAATGTGGAGGTGACATTTGTTTGACTTTGCCTGATGATAGATTTTAAATCAAAATAAATAAGAAAACTTATTTAATTATTTAACTTTTTATTTTATTGAAGTATTCTTTAGCCTTGTTCACGTCTTGTTTAGGCTATACTGTGGAGGAGATACTATGTATAGTGCTGCCGACACTTAAAGGGGTCGTCTCATTTTCTGAGGCAGGAGCGCACCACTCCCTGGCTTGCTAGTGGGTGATGAACTTCGGGCTTGATTTGCAATTTTGACTAGCAGCATTGTGTCTTTACTGGCCTGAACGCTACACTGCCTGATGCTGCAAGAGTTGGCAGTTTTGCCTCTGCAAACAGCAGCTTGTGAGCGCTGCTCTGAAGCTAGCCAGGATCGCTACAGTGCACGCTTGGCTCCTAATTGTGCCCACTTCAGAATAGTGCTTACAAGCTCCGTTGGAAAGGGTTTGTAAGCACTGCGCATGTTTGGGCCCCATTGATAGACTGCACAAGTGACCGGTAACCTAGGCAACAAGCGGTAAACAATAAACATTTTAAAGTCCCCTGGTCTTAAAGGGGTTGTCCACTACTTGTACAACCTGTGCTTCACAGCTGGTGCCACTGCGTCTCCCAGGGTTCGCATGACATTGTCATACGAGTCCAGCAGCCGATCAGTGGCCGCTTCACTCTCACTGCCGAAACTGACATTCTTGGCAAGTGAGAGAGAAGCAGCAGCGGTTCTGACTTCCTCCGGATGTTGGTTTCGTCAGTAAGTGAGTGTGAAGCGGCTAATTAGCGGCCTCTTAATGATGTCATGTGAGCCCCAGCGCCGGAGGGTAGTACAGGTTTTTGTTTTTTTTTAACGTAGGGGAATATAGCATTAAGAAAGGATTGTCCACAGATGACCCAGATGTTAAGCCGGCACATGCGCATTGTAGCACGTTGCGCACACAGTAAGGGCATGTTCACATGATCCGCCTGCGTGCTCAGTAAACACTAAAAATAATGAACATATGCGACTTTCTGTGCACATGTTGCGTTTTTTGTCTTTTCTTTTAACAGTTTCAGGCTTCAAAATCTATAAAAGAAGTGACCTGACCATTGTCACACAAAGGAAAAAAAAAAGAATACCGGCAGCAGAGCCGCCACAAAATAAAGAATTTTACAAAGAAAATCTTCAGGAAAAACACAGGTAGCAGTCTCTTTCAGCAGATCATACATTATGTATCTATAGATCTCTGCTGAACCCTTAAAAAAAAATCACATGGAGTCCTGGAACAATGTCTTTGGCTTCCCGAATATTTTGTAAACCGTTTTCACTTCTTCCACCTCCTACTTTAAAGGACCTTTACTGGTGCCTGACACAAGGGCACTACATGATCCGATTGTGTTACCTATCAAAAGTGACATTTGCTTTAATGCGACAGCGTGAGATGAGATACAATAGTGAACGCAGTTCAGACAATGCCAAGGGCGCGTTTATACCGGCAGATTGTGACCATTTACACTGATCAGCCGCACTTCTATGTTAACAGAACGATCGTTAACATGATCGTTCTGTGCCAATAGCATAGCGCTGTTTTCAGCAGCACAGGTTTTGGTTTAACAGTTCGATGTGCCGCTGACAACCAAGCTTAAAAATAATTTCACCTGTTGAATTAGTATTTTTGCTTGTTTGTCAGGTGACTGGAAAACGAGCTTCATCAAATTAATCAATTTTACACAAAATCTATAATGCGCTTAATTTTTGTTTTTGCAGCTTTTTAGGGCAAAAGATTGACTGTGCTGCTATCATGTTGCAAAAAAAATGAAAACATATATAAAATCACTCTGGGGGAGATCGCCGTCTTACCTGGTTTCTAACCCCGCTCCTGACATCTTCAGTTTTGACCTGCCAGATCAAACAAGGTTGTAAAGGAAATCTGTCACCAGGTTTCTGCCACCTAATGTAGGTAGGGGCAGACATCCTGATTCTAGCGATGTGTCACTTACTGGGCTGCTTGCTGTAATTTTGTTAAAATTATGGTTTTATCAGCAGGAGATTATCGCTAGAGGACTAGTAAACCTGCTGCCCGGTAGTCCTCCATATTCATGACCTTTGTATAACCTCCACCCCATCACTGATTGGCCGCTTTCTGCCTATGCACAGTGTACACTGGAAGCTGCCAATCGGTGGTATGGGCGGGGTAATATAGAACTCAGCATTCAGAAAACTGCCAGATCTGCAGTACATAAAAACTGTGATGTTATCAAACCTGCAGCAAGCAGCCCAGTAAGCAAGTGATACATCACTGGAATCAGGGTCTCTACCCCTATTTCATGCTGTTTTCAAATGGGGTTGAAAAAACCTGTTTACAGTTTCCCTTTTAAGTGTGGACCAGTAGTCGCTTTTACATTGTGTCTATGGAGATTAATTATCTAAAAATAGTTGTTTTTTTTTAAGACTGTTTATTGGATACAATTGCTGAGTATATGTCATAAGTCATGTGGTTGTGTTTGTGTAGTCCCAGTACTACTCGCAGCTTTTCCATGGATGCAAAGTATAAGGCATAGTTTATATTTATCCTGTATCTATGATGAGCACTGCACCAGGGTTTCTGTTTTAAATCCCACGCCCCAAAAAAAAAATTGGATTC
>VIAB01000322.1:315015-325770 GCA_009801035.1 Oophaga pumilio | reverse complement strand
TGTAAGTGTACTAACTAATTATCCCTAGAGAATAAGATAATTGGGACTAGTGGTGATCAGCTTTGGACTAACACTTGATAAAGCCTTCCAAGGCGAAACATAATTGGCCTCAATCATGCTCCTGTAGGTTTTCATCTCTAATAAAATTTTATTTCAGTGTTTGGCCTGTTCACAATTGCGTCAGATTAGGAAGAAAATAAATCCCGGTTTCTTCATAATGTTATTTCTTAACAACGGCTGCAGACTTTGGCCTCAGTTACGCCAAAAATGGCGAACTGCTGAAGTACATAAGGAAGATTGGCTCCTTCGATGAAACGTGCACCAGGTTTTACTCTGCAGAAATTGTGTGCGCCTTAGAATACCTACACGAGAAGGGAATTATTCACAGGTAAGGTCACACAGGGAGGAAAATATTCTTCGGTGTAGAGGATTTTTTTTCCCCTCCTGCCCACATTTGGGCATGTGCTCATATAAAATGAATCCACGAATGCAAGAAACCAAAATCCAAAGTCGGAGTAGTGACCGCGATGTCCGGACCCAGCTGTGTGTCTCCTGACCCGAACTCAGGCATGTATGAGTCTGGCTATTTTGGCTCGCTACTAGCCGGAGCGGACATCGCGGTGCTCAGCCTATGAATGTTGGACTTGTGAAACTAAAACTATGAGTAGGTCTAATGAGAAAGAGAATGATGAAGGAAAGACTGATCCTTCTTTTGTTTCATATCCACGGTGTCAAAAAGTCGCATGTGTGATTTCCAACATCTTTTCCCCCCAGCAGTATATAGGATCTGACTGCTCTGTTCTTGCGGGGGGAACTTCTGTCAGGGGATTGAACGTTACCATTTCAGCAACAGTAAGAGGATTTGTCTTGTGATGACATCGTTTGTAAATCCTCTCTTGATCTCTGTGTCCCGAACCATCAAACCAAGAGTTAATCTGATAAGTTAGACTAAAGGGTATGCCACACTAAACAATATCGCTAACGGGATCGCTAAAAAACGTCACTATTTAGCGATCCCGTTAGCGATGTTGTTGTGTGCGGCATCTGCCAGCGACGAGCTTCCTGCTGTGATCTCGCTCGTCGCTGGAATCGTTCCGGACCCTATTTTCTCGTCGGCGCTCCCGCTGGGTAAGTATCTAATCGCTGTGTGGCACCTTTTCTTAGCGATTTAGCGGTACTTTTGTACCGCTAAAGTCGTTAAGAAGATCGCTAACCGCGATAGCGTCGTTAACTATATCGCTAAATGTGGCCGCATTTAGCGATATAGAAACAATCCCGCTAGCGATTGCATTAGTATGCGTCGTTATCGTGATCGCTAGCGGGATTGTTTAGTGTGGCAGTACCTTAACTTGCACAGCAGACATCTGATATGTTTGCAGGTCCTCATCACTCCCCTATGGGGTTGTCAGGAGTGGATGGCTTGGGCTGTGGATTTCCACACAGTTCAGTTTCCCCATAAACATGAGCACTTACCTCAGCTGAGCATCCATGTGTTTTCATGGGGTAGAAAGCTGCTGTCGGACATGTCTTGCTAATCCCGCGAGAGAACACAAGGTCGAGGCATCTAAGCACAAGAGAAAATGAAGTCAAACCCTAAAACAATCTTATGTGTATGGGGACCACCTAACATATGATGTCGCTGGAAAGGACAAAGGGGCATGTTGAATTTCAACACCAATTCCTTTTGTTCTTGGGGAAGACTTTTTCCAACATCTCTGATGGCAGCTTAGTCGCCTCTCCATGAAAAACAAATGTCTCCTCAGCTGGGTGTTTATGGGGGCACCTGATTGAAGGACAAGGTATTGAAAGTGTATGGCCACCTTAAAGGGGACCTGTCAGCAGGTTTGGTTGATATGAGTTATGGCCACCGCCGTTCAGGGCTTATCTACAGCATTTTATAATGCTGTAGATAAGCCCCCGATCCGACCTGCAAGAGAAGAAAAATAACTTTTATTATACTCCCCTACGGGGCGTCCCGGTCCGATGGGTGTCACAGGTCCTAGTCCGGCGCCTCCCATCTTCTTGCGATGCTGCCCCCCTGCTTGCTTCATGGCTCCCTGGCATCACGCTCCTGCGCAGGCGTACTTATCTGCCCTGTTGAGGGCAGAGCAAAGTACTGCAGTGCGCAAGTGCTGGGCCTCTCTGACCTTTCCCTGCGCACTGCAGTACTTTGCTTTGCCCCCAACAGGGCAGATAAGTACGCCTGCGCAGGAGCGCGGTACTGGGGAACCATGAAGCAAGCAGGAGGGCGGGATCGCAAGAAGATGGGAGGCGCCGGACTAGGACCTGTAACACCCATCGGTCCGGACCGCTCCGCAGGTGAGTATAATAAAACTTATTTTTCTTATCTTTCAGGTAGGACCGGGGCTTATCTGTAGCAGAATAGAATGCTGGAGATAAGCCCAGAAAGGCAGTGGCCGTAACTCGTATCGGCCAAACCTGGTGACAGGTTCCCTTTAAGGCCAGCCAGCCTGCTGTTATGGGGCATCACAGTGGCTCAATGGTTAGCACTGTAGGCCTGGGTACAAATCCCACCAAGGACATCATCTGCAAGTAGTTTGTATGTTCTCCCCGTGTTTTGGTGGGTTTCCTCCTCGTTCTCTGGATTCCTCCCACACTCCAAAGACATACTGATACGGAATGTAGATTGTGAGCCCCAATGGGGACAGCGATGATGAAGTCTGTAAAGTGCTGTGGAATTAATGGCGTTATATAAGCAAAGCGTAGTAAGCTGCAAATTTCAAGGAGGGAAGGGAGTAGAGGCATCAGGAAATCGGAACGGACCACCGTTAGACGTATTTACTTGGACTGATAATCGGCTAATAACCATGCTGATTGTCACAGATCAGCCGATGGAGCATGCCACTCAGTCATCATTTATTCCAAAATAACCTCGTGTAAAAAAGACGTTTGGGGACAGAATAATCCTACTGACCATCGGCCTGTCCCATACAGCTTAGGAGGCCATAAATGAGCGCTGATAAACTTCACTTGAGAATAATTCCGAAACAATATTCTTTATTTCAGAGACCTGAAGCCGGAAAACATTTTGCTGAGTGAAGACATGCACATTCAGATCACAGACTTCGGGACAGCAAAGGTGTTGTCCTCCGATAGCCGGCAAGGTAAGTAATATGTCCAGGTGCAGGCGGCCATTTCTATAGCAAATTGGCTAAAATCTACTGGTCTGACCAGCTTGTATTGTAGTCCAGAGATGCGTTCCTGTGATAACGGCTTCCACCTTTTCACTCTCGCTCTTACTGAGTTGTTGTTAGGGGATGCCATGCTTGTTGACGGTTTCCACTAATAACCAGCAGAGCCGTAATTGCAGATGTGGACTATCAGATTGTAATCCAGGATCAGTACATCATAAAAAAGTGGGATTATATTGAAGTTTTAGCTCCAGTTGCATTTTATGTATTTAACCCCTTCACGACGTTGTCAATTTCCATTTTTGCATCTTCATTTTTTTTCTTCCCAGAGCCATAACTTATTTTATTTTTCTGGCCACATTAGACCTATGAAGGCTTTTTTTTTTTTTAATTGATCAGTTTAATTCTTTTTATGTTTTGATAGATCAGACTTTTATGAACATGGCGACACCACATGTACTTTTTTAATATCTTTATTTTTAATGCGGGGAATAGGGGTGATTTGCGCCCCCTACATTTGCGCTATACATCTAGGGGGTTACACATGTGGGATGTGCTTTCCACGGTGAATATATGCCTTTTAAAATAAAGGACAAGAGAGAAGGGAAAAAAAATGCAGAAATCAGTGTTGACTTACATTCAGAAAATGTATAATTTTTTTTTTTTTTTTTCAGCACGGGCAAATTCATTTGTGGGAACAGCACAATATGTGTCTCCGGAGCTTCTCACAGAAAAATCGGCATGTAAAAGGCAAGTATAATGGTTTTTCACAGCTTGTTTCCTGTTCCACTCTTGTGAAATGTTCATGATCTTCAGCTTGAATAACTAACGACTGCTTAAAATTAATGGAGAAATCACTTAGCAAATGTACATGTTGGGAAAAGCCCCATCCATTACTTGCACCTTCCCGTTGACTCTCATTCACCAGGCGGAGGCTATTGCTGTGTAGTTTTGGCTTCCGTCTGGCCAGCATGCTTCTGCATGCCATTTATGATGGTCAAAAAAATGCTGATCCGCTGTATAGCTGTATAGGAAACCTCAGTGTGCCCCTATGGTGAGTGGCTGCCTAATCATCCATCCAGACTGTGGTCACTGGGTATATGTCTGATACCGGCTAGAAATGCAGTGTGCACGTAGCCGAAGCACAAGCTATAAGTGGAATATTCTCTAAAAACCTATTTTTATTGGAAGATGACTAAATGAATGGCGTATGCAGCTTGCAGGCCAACTTCACACTACGGTAATTTGCCATTTTTTGAGAGTTTATGCTATAAAGTCAAAACCCAGACCCAAACTTGGGCCCTTTGCACATATTTCCCACATTACCTTTTAGTTTCCATACAATATTTAATGAACTCAGGGTATAGTATTGATCTCACTGCAAAGAATAGGATCCGTTCCCCCAACATCCTACTTGTGGATCAGTTCAGGATTTGATCCAACGACCGAATTTTAAGTTTGATGCAACAATGGACCTGGACCAGCGCCTGGGAGAAAATGGGGAAAAAGCCGGATGACGACTCGTACATTTTTAATCCATTTTTTTTCTTCTATCAGTTGTGATCCATTGAGTTGTATCGGGCTTAGAAAAACAGAGCCTGAACTGCTAATATTTGGGATCGCAGGCTTATAACCTGTCTTTTACGTTTTCCTGTTCTCAACTTGCCCAATGTTCCTGCTACACTGATATTCCTAAATGTGTGATTCTTCTGCCGCCACAGCCCGTGATATCTGTAAGGTGCGTTCAGGCACCCGGTCAGTAGCTCTGTTTGGGCTTATATCTGAGACCCCCACAAAACAGGATTCGGGTGTATGTGCTGACGTTGCCATGGACTATAATGGTGCCGACAAAGCGAACGTGTGCTCTGACTTGCATCATTTTCGTGCGTGTACGCCTTCTGGAGACGGACACCCGGACTCGGTCTACTACTATTAGCCTGCACTTCTGTCCCGTGACATACAAATCCCCTCCTCGGAGACCACCTCATTGTATGTCTTCCTGTCCCCTGCCCTGGATTGACATCAGTGACGTCCCCTACATTCATGTCCTTGCAGTAAATTTTGCACTTACTCTGAGAATAAAGATAAATTCACTTATGCAGAAGACATAGGGACAGAAGTACAGGCTCTTCCATCTGCAGCAGGCTGGTATACGTCCCGCAGTGGGGGTTTAGTGTGTGTATATAGAAAGGTCATTACTGTGGGGGCCGTTCTAGAACAAGGAAACCTGATGACAGGTTCCCTTTAAAAGGAGTCTGTCAGCACAAAATGACTGTTCACACCAAGCACAGTACCTTGTAGGGGACCTAACCCTAATAAAAAATGGTACTTCTAGTTTCCAAATGTGCTTGCCAGAAAGACTTTTATTTTCAGCTATGCTATTGTGCACTGTGCACCCTTGGAGGTACATCAAGTTTGGTGTATGTATTCCATCCATCTCCGCCCTCCTCATCCTTGATTGACAGCTCTGACTTTCCAAGAGCCGAAGGACAGCAGATACAGATGGAAAACGAGTAGGTGGGATGATGCACTAAATTTCTCGGCTGCACCGAGCGCCACATTAGCATATTCCAATATTGATTGATTTCTGGCAAACACAGCAATGAATTTGGGTACGAATGACTTTTATTAGGGCTTAATGTAAGTTTTGATCCTTTTTCTTCTTCCTCCAGTTCTGACCTGTGGGCGTTGGGTTGCATTATCTATCAATTAGTAGCCGGATTGCCGCCTTACAGAGCTGGGTAAGCGAGTCACTTATCTAAGATGGAGAGGAGGAGCGCCGCTCACATTTTGGATTTATGAGATTGTGCAGAATGACTGTTTCTCATCGGCTTTGTGTTCTCTATTGCAGCAATGAATACCTTATATTTCAGAAGATAATAAAGCTGGAGTATGACTTCCCCGAAAAGTTCTTCCCCAGAGCTAAAGACCTTGTTGAAAAACTTCTGGTATGTCTTTTTTTTTTTTCCTGTAGGCAGATGGACGGCTGGATTCACACATCCATGTGTCTAGGTCCAAGTATAGAAAACGATGCACAGACTTGCCGCGGGTGCACTGACCCAAACTTTACATGAAAGACTGTGACCCACGGATGTGTGAATCTGTTAAGATGGCGTACAAAGAAACCAGGGTGCCCCATAGCAAGTGTATCATCGAAATAATTAGACCCGGTAACATCATTCTAATTTACAAATACTGACTTTTTGGGCGATCGATAAGAAGAGATTTAATATTTATTAGTTAGATGAACTTATTAAAGATTTATTGACTTCTGTATTTGTTTGATATTGGTCTGTTTATAGGGGTTGTCCGGTGAAGAGATATAGGATGACCTATCATCAATATCGAATTTGGGAGGTTTTTTTTTCGCACCCCTGCTGATCACCTGTTGGATGTAAACTCGTTGCACTTCGCAACTCCACGGAGGAGAGCTTAAGAGACATTTCAACCCTGCAATATCTGCGTATGCAGCAAGCTTATCCTGACATGGTAGAATAATATGGGTTATTTATTTTTTAATAGGTCCTGGACCCCACGAAACGATTAGGCTGTGAGGAGATGGGAGGATACGGTCCCCTAAAGGCTCATTCATTCTTCGATGGCATCACGTGGCAAGACCTACACCTTCAGACTCCTCCTAAACTCACGGCGTACCTGCCCGCCATGGCAGAAGATGATGAAGAGTTTTATGGAAATGTAAGTTATTTCGGAGATTATTTACTCCCTGAGCTGAACACAAGGAAACATAACTTTGATTCTGAGTAGATCACGTTCCATATATTTCTGCGGAGGGGAGCTTTGCATGGACATCTTCCACTGTCACCAAGATTGAGCTTGCAAAGTCTCATTCTCTTGGTAACATTAGGGTTCCCACATATTTAACCAGTGGTGGACACAGACAGAAGAGGCCCCTGTGCAAGAACAATATATGGGCGCTTTGCAGGCCAAAATCTACAATTCCACCTGGTTTGAAGATGGATTTGGCCTCCTTTTCTCCTCCGCCTCTGTGGCAGCACAGGTTGCACCAATGGCATGTCATCCCTTTGCATATGACCCACCACTTAAAACACTTTCATGACCTGACTGGCCTTAAACATGAAAAAGATTGCAATAGGAAAACTTATTTATCAATTTCTCCATAAGCGATAACATGGGATTCATCATTCACAATAGGTGATATCACAGCTCACCTCCTCCTGTACAATGACTGATAACACCTCTACAGTAGATAACACAGGATCCACCATTCACAATAGGTGATGTCACAGCTCACCTCCTCCTGTACAATGACTGATAACACCTCTGTATACAGTAGATAACACAGGATCCACCATTCACAATAGGTGATGTCACAGCTCACCTCCTCCTCCTGTACAATGACTGATAACACCTCTGTATACAGTAGATAACACAGGATCCACCATTTGCAATAGGTGATGTCACAGCTCACCTCCTCCTCCTGTGCAGTGACTGATACCACCTCTATACAGTTGATGACACAGGATTCATCATTCACAATAGTAGGTGTCACAGCTCACCTCCTCCTCCTGTACAATGATTGATTATACAGGATCCACCATTTTCAATAGGTGATGTCACAGCTCACCTCCTCCTCCTCCTGTACAATGATTGATTATACAGGATCCACCATTCTCAATAGGTGATGTCACAGCTCTCCTCCTCATTAGACCTATGCCCAGATTTGAACATGCTCAGGTTCCGCTTCTATACAAACATATAGGGTCTGTTTCAGCCCATTGCTGCTGACATCCATATAAAGTGCAGGGAGCAGGAGTGTAATTTCCGCCTAGTGAGCAGCTGAAAATTGCACCAATTTATTTGTATTTTTTAATACCTTATTTATCGTATCACTATTCCTTTTTTTAAAACCTAAATGAAACCCTAGGTTATGTTTCTGGTGACGTGATCTCTTCCGATACCGTACAACCTTTGTTATCGTTGTATCTTGTAATATGTGTCGTCCTTCACACCATGACCACATCTATGCTCAATCTAAAGAGCGAGGTGGTCCGGGTCATGGCGTCATTGTATGTCATGGCACGGGATGAGATTGCTGAAGCGGGGCATTGGCTGTAATACACAGGTGCTGGTTTGCTCCAATGACTGTGATTGACAGAAACTCTGCTCTCTGCCGTTGAATCCCTTTTAATTATTGTCATCCAACAAAAACCAGCGTCAAGCAGCTACTAAAAAAGAAAAATTACTCATAGCAGGAAATGGATCTTGTGCCCACTAAGTTAATGAGGTTTCCCACTGGAGCCTAAACCCTCTTCTATACCTAAAATAGCAAACCGTGGCCTTATCGGCCATACATACGTTGTACATGCGCGTTTCCCTATCATACATTTTTCATAAGACTTCTCTTCACATTTGATATTGGTGGTGTAAAAGTGAATTTGCATCTAAATGAATTATAAACTCTCGCGTCCGTCTTCTCTTCTTCTTTTTCCAGTATGACGACCTCTTGAGTCAGTTTGGGGGGATGCAGGTTGCCTCGTCCGTGTCCTCTCAAGCTCTGTCCATCCCGGAACCGGTCCCGCCGCAGAGATCCGGTAGTAACATTGAACAGTACATTCACGACCTGGATAATAACTCTTTCGAGCTTGATCTCCAGTTCTCAGAGGAAGAGAAGCGGCTTCTGCTAGAGAAACAAGCTGGTGGAAACCAATGGTGAGTGTGGAAATATGTGACGGTGGACAATTCAGGTGGATGCAGCCGGGGGGCGCCACTATGCTGAGGAAAACACCAGCACTGAGCCCCCTCCTACACCGGATCATAAAGTGACATCCTAGCGATGTGCCAAACATGTAATCAGAAGTGAGATCCGTGCATTAACTACTCAGTTTCCCTGCAGCGCCTCCACAGGGGAAAATAAGTATTACAAAGCAGTCATTTGCAAGTTAATGGGCTGTCCGTGTAATTCATGGATGTGGTGAGTGCTCCAGAGCCATTTACTCTCAGGATCATACATCCATTTAGTCTGATTTCACCAGCTGGGAATTTGCTAATAGGTTTTGTAAACCAGACAACATCATTAAGGATGTTACAAAGACTTTTTTTTTTTTTTAGATGTTTTTTGGGGCAAAAAATGAACGAAAACTCTTTAATTCTTTTTCCAAAAATAGCAACGCTTTTCAAAAACGTGTCATTTTCGCTGCAACAACCACTCCATGTGCAAACACCCCTAGGGTACGTGCACTCGTAGTATTTCTGGAGCAGAAAATGAGAGGTTCTGATAATTTTCTGCTCCAAAAACTCCGTAAAAAGACTGTGTGCATGCACATCCTTAGCTTGTGTTCAGAAAGAGGTGGGGTTTTTTGTTTTTTGCGCTTCAAAAACACTTCACACTAAAAAAAAAAAAAACTCCACAAAAAAAAACCTAGATGTGAACACATTCTTGGGTATTTGCATCCGGCTTCCTTTTCTGGCTTATTCCAACTTGAAGCCGTCTGTAAAAGCTCTCAGTAAGGGTATGTTTCCACGTTCAGGAAACAGTCCAGAATTGCTGCGTGTTTGACGCTGTGCGTTGGCGCAGCGTCAAACACGCAGCATCCAGATGTTACAGCATAGTGGAGGGGATTTCAAGAAATCCCGTCTCCACTATGCTGCAAAACACGCAGGCGGGAAGACCTGCGTTTCCCGACATGCGGCGCGTCTTTTTAGACCGCAGCATGTCCTATTCCCTTGCGGCGACGCAAGTGAAATAACACAGAGCTATGTAGCCCTGCGGTCATTCCGGATGTGTTCCTGAACACATCCAGAATGAGCGCGCGTACAGTAGGGGGCGGGGCTTTGGGCGGAGCGGACTTTCCGCTCCGTCCAAAGCGCTGTGTTTCCTGAACGTGGAAACACAGCCTAAACGGTTTAAAAAGCAAAACGCTGGCAGAAAATGCTCCACAGAAATGACAGAGAAGCCACTTCTGGAAACACACCTGCCTGAGTTTTCCTGAAGGATCGTTTGCTTCCAAAACCTTGCGGGTACTTTGGTGTCGACGAGGCGTGCTCTTCGGCTGGAATCACACTTTCAGTTTTTCGGTTTTTGTGACTTTCGCAGACATGGATGCAAAAGAGAGAAGTCTCTATATTTTTCTTTATATGTTTCCCTCTTTTTGGATCCACTCCTGGATTTTGCTCAGGAGGCTGCAATGTAACGGTGTGTACTTCCAGGGGTTGTCCACTTCATTGATTAAAAAAAAAAAAAATGCATGGAACTGTGACGTAGTGCCGGCAAAAGTGTCTGCATATCACGCCCTAGCTTTCCCAGTACAGGCTCCAACTACTCATCCTTGCAATTTTGGAGGAAGTTCTGCATTTGGAATATATTCATTAGTGCATTACCGAACTGTAAGGTTTTACCGTCAATGTGGTGTAGCCCCTACAGCATGCTTTATATGACGTTTCTGGATAGGGGCAGTGATGAATGTATTATTCTTCATTACAGGCATCAGTTTGTGGAAAACAATTTAATACTGAAAATGGGTCCAGTTGATAAAAGAAAGGTGAGTAGATGTTAATGTGATCGTATACCTTTTTATACTAAATATAATATGCGTTAAGATAATTTTTATATTCCATTTTAGAT
>VIAB01000322.1:156940-168475 GCA_009801035.1 Oophaga pumilio | reverse complement strand
TTTTTTCCAGTTATAGGGAAATTCTTTTTCTATACATTTTTTTTTATGTGGTCTATGAAAAAGCTTTAAAATTTTTGATTTTTTTATAATTTATTTTATAATATGAAACTGCAGAGAAATCTCTTATTCTGGTTCTACACAATGTATGACCGGAGGTTTGACCATGAATCTGGAGACTTTTATCATTCTACGCTTGGATACGTACCTGTGCCCATTAGTTGCACATCCATACAAGATGAACATCTTACCTTATGACTACTACCCCCGTGATCACATTAGATTTCTACAATACTATACAATGAGGAGCACCCTGTTGTATTTTTCATAGCTAATACAGACAGAGTTGTAGCTAGGCTTCCCTCCACTCATAGATTTTATCTTAGCAGAGTGACTTGTCAGCAGCGGGGATGAACGGACCCGTGGATGGTCGTGTTCGACCAAACTTACACGGGGTATCTAGTGTTCTATACTCGGTTACATGAGGTGCGATGAGCGAGTATTCTCAGATAGTGTTAGCTGAACATGCTCAAGTGCTAATAGACCATCTTTGGCTATTTCTCTCCTGTTTCTGACCCGGCTAGTCTGACTTTGCTTATGTCTCGCCCTCCTGTACCTGCTCTGACCTGTGGGACAGCTGCTGCAGACCCAGGGACTGCTCTGCAGTGGCATCTGGCGACTACCTGCGACCCAGCCTTTCCTCACCACCAGAGGCTCTAGCGAAAACCAGGTAGTTGCTTATTCACGCCCTTCCATGGTAATGTCACGCTGTATCACAGATATATATATAATGTCAGTAATCAATACCAAGAGGGACAACATACAATATAACATATGAATAGGTAATATCAACATGTACATAAAGTATAGTATTACCTGACATAATATCCGTTGTACTGTGGGTGAATCCTGAAGACGTATTACGCTGTCACAGGCTGGAGGTGGACCGGGGTCTATGCTGACCCTAAACTGGGGTCCTGACTAGTCCCTCTACCTGGAGGTACTGTTAATGATACAGAGGTCCAGGCCGCCAACGTAACCCTGTCTCCTATAAGTCCCTGACCACTGTAATCTAGTCCTCAGAAGGACCCTGATTACCACACAGGGAATAGGCAGGTCACTGCTTAACAAACAGTAAAGACAAACGAGACAGACAGGGGATAAAGTAAATACTGTCTTGCATACAACACTTAAACACAGAAGGAACACAAATGGTCTAGGAGATAAACTATAAGCAAGAAGAGGAGAAACCACAAAGGAACTCTTAGCTTAAGTCTTCTCATAACCTGATCCAATCTGCTGGTCTGCATGTAAGCTTTCACCGGCATCTAACAAGCAGACTGGCAGGTATATAAAGGAAGCTAATTAGTGCATAATCAAAAGCAGCCGGGCGAGGCTGGACCTAGTCTTAGCAAAGAGCTAGGTAAAATTAACTCCCTCACTACCAAACACAAAGTAACAGCTACTCAGCTGCGAGAAGTCAGAATGTGCAATCGCGACGATCTTCGTGGCGATGCACCCATGACAGGTAAGCCCGACCCATGGCACAGCGGGTCCACACCCACATGGGTTACAAGCTACTTACTTTTCACATGAATGGCAAGCTCTATCCTTGGACTGGGTGGAAATTCCTAACTGTATTACTGAATCAGAACTTCTCACGGACCAGTGAACTGAATCGTATAGACAGTCTTAATATTAAATATAATATATATTATAGAAGGCCACACAATTTATAATGCAACTTCCCACACATAAAAGCTTTTGTTCCTTAGATCTATGTTCTGGACACTGTGTAACTGACCTTGAAACAATCGCATCTAACCGCTACTGAGCGAGAGCCACTTGTACTCTGTTCTGGGTATGATTGATTGTATTTATTTCCGGCCCATTTACATTGGAGGAGGTTAACTGGCTCACAACACATGCAGAATCTATGATTTACAATGTGCACAAAGCAAATTACATCTTCAAAGACAATAAAACACGGCTGGAGGAATCTGAAGCATTATTTCAGACTTGTCTGCTTGTTCTTCATGGAACAAGCCATGATTGCCATGTGCTAGAATCTAAGGAATCCTAAGGCTGACTCTTATGGGAACTATTTAGGGTAAAGTTGGGAAGTACTGTATAGACTGTCCTATAGAGTCAGACGTGGATGCATTTCTCTTGCCGGATGTGTTGAGATGCTGACCAGCGGTAATTGGGCAGGGTCATAGAGGTGGAAGACTAGATGCCAAAAGAGAAAAGTCTTCTGAAACGCTCTGTTGGACTACTAGAATACTTGGCACCAAAATTGATTAAGTGCATATCTCTTCAACGGAGTGACAAATGGAAAATAGCAGCAGGTGGAGAGGAATACTGGGGGTAATCCACATTGATATGCCCTTAATAGTGAATTAATTGAGCTAATAAAGGTCGGAGCATCCGTCTAGGATCTTTAGGCAGAGTGGTGAGAGGTCACAAAGGGCATCTGTCACCCAGGAGGACCTGTCCTGTTCTGCATTAAGTAGAGTTTATTCATTTGAGTGGGCACTGTGTATTTCTTCATCTTCCTTATGGTGGCGCTATAGAGAAATTAAAGACTCAAGACTTATTCAGACGTCCCTTTTTATTTTTACATATGAGAAAACCGGTCTTAGTTTCATCAGTGATTTGGTTCAGCGTTTCATAAGGTTTTCTTCCAAGTTTGTTTCAAAGTTTTATCTACCTTCTCCAATCCAGCAGACCATGAAAAGTAATCCTATACTGCCCGATTATTTTCATGGACCCCTAGACTTGCATTGCTGATTTTGATCCGTCACTTGGACCAATATCGGACACATCTCTGCGATTTTGCGCAGACCACTCGGTCCGCAAAAATGTCCTACATGTCAACAGTCCCATAGACTCTCACAGGTACGAATGCTACCTGTGAAAAACAAGGATAGAACTTGTACGCGAAAAACGAACGTCTGATTGAGCCCTTACGGACAGATTACAGCTAGGAATCTCAGCGGGCAAACACTTTATTTTCTAGGAACTCTTAGAAGTAGATTGTGTTAAAAGTGGAGACAAAGGTCTGGACATATTTTTGGCAAAATGAAAATGTTTGAGAAAATCACGGAGTTTGAGCAGATATGTATTACAAGGATTGGATTAAGTGATCGCAGTATGTAACCCTGGCAGCAAGTGTTCAGTTTCTCTGCAGTGCCACCCATAGGCCAAATTTAGCATTACGCAGTGCCCATTAAAATGCATAATATGTGCCTGTAATGCATGGACAGGTGGAGTCCTCCGGAATGAGAGACACTTTGTAGCCGCTAGATCTTCAATGCCCCATTCCCTCTATTAACTTAATCTAAAATGTGCAAATAGTTTTTCTAAATTAGACAACCCCTTGGTCTGAAAAAAGGCAGACCCTGCCGAAAATGAGATCAGACACAGCACAAAGTGACTCTGCTTTATTAAAGTCAATGGCCCCATAGATATGCCCCAAACCAAACTTTTTAAAAAAAGTTTAGGTCAGGTACCAGAAACCGAACTTCAACTGGTCCGCCCATTCCTAGTCATTACTACATCTCTGACCCCTAACTTTTTTATGCAGTTATGAGCCAGTGTGGATTATGGCATCTTAGCCTTGTAGCACCACCGCTACCTCCGATCAGCCACACTTTGGTCTTTGCGTAGACTTCATGTTAACATCTCCTGATATGACCAACAGACAAATATGATTGTGGTGTTCAGCCAGTTATGTGTATCTTATTCTCCGATCTGACCAACTTGAGCTAATTTCTCTAATGAAAAAATGCATTTACAACGCTGTTAGTGCTAATGAGGAAAATCTGTTTCTAGTGCGCGGAGCTGTAATATGAATATTATTATGGATCATGAATTAACTCTTACAGATAATCATACATGTCCTAATTATAATGGGAGCCCCTATCTACAGTTTGTACCTATTATGGGTATTCACTGCTCCAGAACATGTGATCTATTCCTAACATTACTGCTTTTAAATAGTCAATGTTGTTTAACCAAACTTTGTGAAAAGATATCCTATCAGAGAAATTAACTTATTTCTAAATTTGTGAGCCAGTTCTTTTTCCACCATCTCCTCTACCTCCTCAACTGATCAATCACTCAGAAATACAACTAAAGTCTGTCTTGTGTAGGACAACAGTGCTGCTGCTTTCTAGTAAGTGTTTTATCTCTCCCAAGTGCAGGATTCATACTTACACTGCTCAGTACTTCTATATTATGTTTCTGAACATGCGCTACATAGAGACGTGAGAACAGGTATGCCTCATGTCTGATATAGCATCCAGTCTCAACCCACCAGCTTAGAGACAACTGAAAATTAGAAAAGAATCCTGCAGATGAGTTAACTGATGTAAAATACAGAATACAAGTCATATGTTCACCAGATATATTGGTAATCATTGTGTACATAAACAACAGAATATTATGAATCCCTGCTCGTAAGCTTACAATCTATGAGAAAATAGGAAAGACACAAAACGTGAATGGTAAAAAGTGCTTGTGTTGTACGGTCCGGCTATCGATATAAATAGGGTCACCAGCTAGTATCTATATAAGTACAGGTACAGAGTCCTATTAAGTGCATGGAGGGTGTGTAAACATATGCTATGAGGGACCAGATTTGGTGGAAAATTTTTGAATAGTTAGATAAGTAAGGAAAGGCGATAGGCCAGTCAAAGAAGTTTTTTTAGGGAACGCTTAAAACTGTGGGTATTGGGAATTAATAGAATTTTCCTGAGTAGTGTGTTCTAGAGAAGTGCTGCAGCTAGTGATAAGTCTTGGAGACAGGAGTGGGAGGTTCAGATTATTGAGGATGTTAGTCTTAGGTCATTAGCGGAGCAGAGAGCACGGATAGGGTGATAGAGATGAGGGAGGAGATGTAGGGTGGTGCAGAATTGTGGAGAGCTTTGTGGGTGATAGTGATAAGTTTTTATATTGTACTCTGTAGCAGATGGGCAACCAGTGCAATGGCTGGCACAGGGTAGAGGCATCGGTGCATCAGCTGGAGAGGAATATGATCCTGGCTGCTGCATTCAGTACGGATTGGAGAGGGGGGAGTTTAGTGAGGGAAACCGGTTAGTAGAGCGTTGCAATAGCCCAGATAAGAATGAATAAGAGCAATGGTAAGAGTTTTTGCAGAGTCAAATGTAAGAAAAGTTGGAATCTAGAGATGTTTTTGAGGTTTAGGTGACATGAGTGAGTGATTGGATGTGGAGATAGAAAGATCTGAGTCAATTAAGACTCTAAGACAGCGGGGTGCTGCAGGTGAGTAATGGTACAATCACACACGGAGATGACAATATTGGGTTTGGGAAGGTTAGTAGAGCGAGGAAGCACAAGGAGTTCAGTTTTTTGACAGATTTAGTTTTGATAGAGGGAGGAAATAATGTTAGAGACAGCAGAATGACAATCTCTGTTATTTTGTAGTAATGCAGGGGTGATGTCAGGAGACGATATGTATAATTGGGTGTCATCAGCATATAGATGGTACTGAAAACTGAATCAACTGATGTGTTTGTCCAATAGGGGCAGTACATAGGGAGAAGGGGACCTAGAACTGAACCCTAACATTAAGGGGAGGAGGAGCGAAAGAGGAGCCAGCAAAATATATAGTGAAGAAGCAGTCAGAGAGGTAGGAGGAGAACCAATAGAAAAAAAAAGCGGTATATTTGAGACCAATAGAGCAAGGCATTGTGAGGAGGAGCTGGTGATTCACAGTGTCAAATGCTGCAGAGAGATCCAGCAGAACCAGCAAGTAGTAGTGGCCATTAGATTTAGCTGTTAGTCGATCATTACAGACTTTAATAAGGGCAATTTCAGTAGAGCGGAAACTAGATTGTGAAAGGGTCAAGAAGAGCGTTATCTGAGAAATAGGGGATTAGATGGAAGTGGACCAAATGTTCCAGAAGTTTAGAAATTAAGGGGAGATTAGAGACAGATCTGTAGTTGGCAGCACAGTTCTGGTCGAGGGATGGTTTTGGGATGGTTTAATAACTAATGAGTGTGTGCTGGAATTTCTGGAGGAAGGAAAAATACCAGATGAGAGAGAGTGGTTAAATATTTTAGTTAGGTGAGTGGTGACATCCGTGTAAAGGGACTAAAGGAGATGTGAAGGAATAGGGTCACTGGTGCTGTTAGTAGGGCGAGAAGATGCAAGGAGCCTGGTAACCTCTTGCTCCGTGACCGGTTCAAAGACAAGCTGAGCTGGATGAAGCGCAGGAGGGAAGGGAATGCATGATATTAAGGATTGGGAGTAAATTTCTTGTCGGATATGGTCATTTTTTTACTTTGAAACAATTAGCCAGATCGTCAACACTGAGGTTGGTTGTTGGGGCCTGAACTCTTGAACTGAGTAGGGAATGAAAAATGTCAGAGTTGTTTAGGATTGTTGGATAGTGAGGTCATGAGGGTGTTGAAGGCTGCTTTTTTTGTAAGGGTGAAGGGCAGACTTGTATGTTTTAAGCATAAACTTATAATGGATGAAATATTTGGCCCGATTGGATTTTTTCCACAGTCATTTGGCGCACCACTGGAGAAAGTGTTTGCAGCATGTGCCAGTGTTTCCACGGTCTGTGTCAAGTTGTTCTATGTGTAAGACGTGCAGCTTTATCCAGGGCACTTTGCAGTGTTTCATTATAATGTTCCATAGCAGAGTCAGGACATGAGAAGGAGCAGATTGGGGCCAATGAAGACTGCAAATTCTTCATAAATTTCTGGGTATTAATGGCATGTATATTCCTATAAGTGTGGAAAGTGAGGGTGTCCAGAGCGGGGTGGCAGTTCTTGACATTAGTATGAAAGTTAGTAAGTAGTGAGAGTTAGTAAGTTGTGAAAAGCTGAGAGAGGAAGTTGGAGATAAAAGATGAGCAGCGGATGGGGAGAGGGGATCATCAATAGGGATGTCCCCTATGATGAGAGTGGGGGTGTCACAAGATAGAAAATGAGGAAGCCAGGTGGCAAAGTGATAAAGGAAGTGATGGGAGGGCCCGAAGGGCGATACAAAAAAGCCACTCTCAGGGAGAAGGACTCGAAAAGTCTGACAGTGTGGAAGCTAAGTGAGGGTACTGGGGAGGTGACCTGAAAAGTACATTTTGTTGAAAGGAGTAGCCCAACACAAACACCTTGTTTGCTTTCAGGTCTGGGGGTATGAGAAAAATGTGGGCCATATTGGCTGGATATCCAATTGAGACTATCACTAGTAGAAAATACCAGCAAGGGGAAAGTATATAAAGCTGCATCCGAAAGGTGATAGGGCAAACAAATGAGTAATTTAAAACACTGGTTACTCTAAAAAGACTGAAGCTAGGATAACAGAAACCAAACACCAAAAAAAAAGATCTGCTGTGGCTCAGCGGACAGAGAAGCCGACCACAAGGCACTGGCTCAAGAGTTTGAACCCAGATGCATGACAGTAATGAGTTGTAAACAAAGAAAAAGTGTTAATATCTGAAGAACGACTGCAAATTTTAATAAACAGTAAATTGCAAAAGTGCTTGTTTTTACAAGCAGTATCCAAAAATATCTGTGTATGAAATTGGAAATAACCCTTTTAAGATTTTAGCTCATATTCCAATAATGAATTGAGAAAAGTACCAAGACCGGTAACTACTGTAGTAAACTTTTCTTTAAGGACCATTTGTTTTGAAAAGCAAAAAAGTCTGTTTAAATCATACTTATATCAACTAATGCAGTTGTATGCACTCACTCGAAAAAAAGACCGGATGTTCGCCCAATATGCCCCAGTCTTCCCAGCCAGACTGCGTTAACCTTTGCTAGCGACATGTTAATGCTCCTTATGTAACCTCTCGGACGGGTTGTAAAGATGTCAATTTGCACAATACCAGCAGGACTAATGAGAACAGCAATGTTGACACAAGTATTTCCATGGAGATGTTTGGTTGCCAGAAGAGGGACACATAGATGGTAATTTTTCTTCCTGTTGCATTTTGATTAATGTTACTTGACCCCCAGAACATTCATTTCCTTTTCGAAGCGCATGGTGGTGGCGGGGTCATGCAGGTCGTGAATTGAAATGAATATCACATAGCATTTTTTTGGGGTAGAGAAACATAATTTTAATTTTGTTATTTCATAGTAATTTTGCTTATAATACCTGCACAATAGGATTAGAACGGGAAGTATGAATAGTATAAAGTGGGCCGGCCCAGAAATGTAATTATAAAGTACAATTTCCACATGCATTAATATGGAATTACAGCTACGACAACATCCACTCTTCTGTGAAAAATGTCTTCAAGATTTTGGAGGTAAAACACCCAAAAAAGAGCTGGAGCATAAGTTGGTATACATGCAACCTGTAGAAGCGTGTTCACATGTGGTCATTGAACAGACAAAACCTAAGATAGAAACAAAATGAGCGTATATCCTGCAGTAAGTAAATAGTAATAGTCCATATAAACAACATAAGCCTTCCCCCACAACAAGGTCCTATCCTCTAATAAGCCCCACCTTGGGTCAGACAACCTCAATGTAGATGGCGACAGAGCAGGACCCGACTCAGACACCTGGCCATAGGAAACTATAAGAATGAAATGCCTAGCTCAAAAAAGGGGGACCCACACCCCAAACCAAAGCAAAACAACAACCGAAAAACAGGATTTTGGACTTGTTTGACCTCACCATTTCTCTTCTAAATGAATGATCAAAAATTCCCATAGACACTGATGTTAGAGGAGAGGACCTGATCTCCGTTCTTCATCACAGAGTTTTCGAGAGGTTGATGTCAGGACTCTTTGCGTCCAGTCAGCTTCTTCCAGACCAACCCTCCCAGTCGTGTCTTTATGGACATTGCTTTGTCCACTGGGCACAGTCATGGGGAACATAAGGGCCAAACTGTTCCTACAAATTTGGAAGCAAAACATTGTTGAACATGTCTTATGCCGAAGTATTAAGATTTCCCTTCACTGGAAATAAGAGGTCGACCCCTGAAACACAAGCCCATGGCATTAACCCTTCTCCACCAAATTGTACAGTTGGTACAATGCAGTCAGGCAGGTAACGTTCTCCTGGAATTTGCCAAACCCAGACTGTTCCATCAGACGCCAGATAGAGAAGTGTGAGACGTCACCTCACACTCCCCAAACAACTCCAAGATGAAGCCACTTGATATGGGTTTATTGAGCCTATATAAAGTCGGCCATATACGTTAGATTGCTGTTGGGCAAGCGATGATTCGGCCCACAGCCATTTGCCTGTCTTTCCCATACACAGGCGCGCTTGTTTGGCCGGACATTCTGGTGTTCTCCATGGGAAAGCCACTAACACATCTCTGCCGGTGGCTTATCGCTTGGAGAACGAAGGAGAAATCGGCGGTCCCAAATGGGACATGTCCAATCAACATCTCCCTTGGCAATCAGCTGACCAGAAACCCCATACTAATTAGACTATTAGCTGAACTCATCGATATCCGCTGTTGCAGCCAACAATAGTTTAATGTGTATGGTGGGCTTAACTCTGCCATGACTCTCCTCTAAATGGTAGCAGCATTTTAATGAAATTAGTATTAAAGGAGTATTCCCATCTCCAAGATCCTATCCCAATATTAAGTGTAGTAATAATAATATCAAATACATCCAATTAGCATAGTTCTTCTGATTTGCTATGCCTCTTACACCATGTGCAGGGCATTGAAGTAGCTTAGGTATCCATGGTTATGACCACTAACAAGTAACTGTGACTATATGAGTGGTCGTAACCATGGATACCTAAGCTACTGCAATGCCCTGTACATGTGGTATGTGACGCAGCGAATCAGAAGAACTATACTATATTTCTTATTGGAGGTATTTGCAAATATTATTATTACTACACCTTCTATATATTGGTATAGGATCTTGGAGATGGGAATGCCCATTTAATGCCCTGTGTGAATCTACCTTAAATTGTCCTCAAGGTAAGTCTTCACTTTAACTCTCGCCCCAGAGTTTGGCGTCTATGCAGATATGTCAGCAGGCACGTCTGGCACTTCTGCGCATCAACAATCCTGACAGGCAGCAGTTGCCAGGGGAATAAATCCTGAGCTTGGCAGGCAGGTTATGTGGGAAGTTGTATTTTTTTTTATCCAGAGGGTGATCTTAGCCATTCGTGGAGGGGTGAAATTAAGCAAAGTGATATTTCAATTGCAGCGCATTGCAGAAATATAAAAGCTCTATTAAATAAGTCTTTTTCACTTCCAGACACATCAATTATTTTAAATGCATTCTGGTTCAATATTTCTTCTGTGTTAGAAAAACGCGCAATTTCATGTGAATTATGTTAACCGAGACTTTACACTTGGATTTCAGGCAACCGCTTTCTTTTATTATTTAAAGATTTTTGCAGTAGAAATATTTAAATATTTATATATGTAAATCGTTCCGTGCCATGATATTTGGATTTTTCAGGAACTCGGGCAGGGAAAGATATAGTCCCTTAAGGGAGATATTAGGCTGACCAGCAATATACTGTATAGGGGATTTCACACAACTTTCCAATAAGGGTTGTCCAATAAAAAAAAATATATATTTTTTTCCACTCATTTGGATGTACTATGTCATTTTTTGTAATAAATAGATATACCGTATATGTTCCTAAATATGCTTAAAGAGGACTTGTCTTCAGGTCAAAAGTGGCCATTTTTTTCACTTATTTCATTCTCACTGCTCCCTTGAGGTTTTTTTTTTTTTTGCCATATGATTTTATAGATATCCTTTATTTAGTGGGCATAATATGCTAAGCTATGCTTTTATGGTCTTTACAAAGGTGGCGTCACATACATGATTTTCTGTTTTCTGGGGGCCTGTCTTTAGGTTTTTCTGCATAAATACCGTGTAAATAAAATAATGGAATACTAAGGAGCAGCAGGAATAGATTAAAAGTACTAAAAGAGCCTGTGATTGGCTGCAGTGATCAGATGACCGGAACAATGCTTTATCAGAAAAAAAGAAAAATCACGGACTCTATGTTCTGGTCACCTTATCACTGCAGCAAGTCAGCTGGGAAAGCATCTTGTGGTCAGATGAGACCAAGATAAAGGTTTTTGGAAAAGCACATCATTCTACTCTTTAACGAAAATGGAATGAGACCTATAAAGAAGAGAACACCGTACCTACAGTCAAATATGGTGGAGGTTCACAGATGTTTTTGGGATGGTTCTGCTGCCTCTAGCAATGGGTGCATTGACTGTGTGCAAAGCATCATGAAAGTTGAAGATTACCAAAGGATTTTGGGTCACAATGTAGTTCCTAGAGTCAGAAAGCTGGGTTTGCGTTCCAGGTCATGGGTCTTCCAGCAGGACAATACTTCAAGAAACTTCCCAGAAATGGAGACAAAGCATTGGAGAGATCTGAAGTGGCAGGAATGAGTCCGAATTTAAATCCCATTGAACACCTATAGAAAGATCTTAAAATTGCTCTTTGGAGAAATTGCCTTCAACTATGAGAAACCTTGAGCAGTTTTCAAGAGTGGTCCAAAACTCCAGTTAACAGGTGTAAGAAGATTGTTGATGGTTATAGGAAG
>VIAB01000322.1:96010-107662 GCA_009801035.1 Oophaga pumilio | reverse complement strand
CCGTTAGCGATATTGTTTAGTGTGGCAGTACCTTTAGTCTCCAGACCAATCTCTGGCTATCATTGCCTGAAGACAAAAGTGTGAGTCGTACAGCACTAGTGTACATGTACTAAAGTTTTAGCTTGGCCTCCTACATATAGGCAGCAACAGCGCTTCCTCCTTCCTGAGCGGTGATGCTACTCTCAGTGTGACAGTGTACAGATTGGCAGAGCAGCCTTCTCTGTTCATCTCTCTCTTCTAAATCTTGTGACTTTCTGGTCTGTTCACCCCCTTCATCTCATCAATTCCACATTCCAAGTGCTATACAAACAGGGGAGTGTGTTTATTAAAAAAAATAATAATTAAATGTTTGATGCCACCCTCCTCTCTGCTACTTGCCACCCTAGGCACTTGACCTCGAGTGCCTATTGACAAATATGGCTCTCGATATGATGTTGGATATTTTGACACTCTTCACTTCTTAGAAATCTTTGATGTAAATATATTAAGATCCCTCTTGGTCTGACTCATTTTGTTACTGTTTGTATTGTGAATGAAAATTAGGAATATGTGGGTGTTGTTTTGTAAACTACTATTTGTCTTGTTAAAGGTTAAAGGAGCAAAATGTAGGTGTTTCTACTGTACAAAAGGCTAAATGATAGAATCATAGAATGGTAGAGTTGGAAGGGACCTCCTGGGTCATCTGCTCAAAGCAGGATTCACTAAATCACCCTAGACAGATGTCCATCCAGCCTCTGTTTGAAGACTTCCATTGGAGGAGAACTCCCCATCTCTCGTGACAGCCTGTTCCGTGATCTCCCTGCAGAGGATGGTAGAGGGTAGTTGGCCACGAGAAGCAGTTATGACCCGTAGGCCACTGTTCTTTGGCTTTTGGAATATTTACCTATAGAACTAAGGCAACAAACTGAATCTTTCCCTAAGGTGAAAGCAAAGTCAGCCCTATACCTTAGATGGCTGTCAGCCAAATGAGGCTTTGGTTGATCATTCAACCAGCAGCCATCTCGGCCAACTTTCCCACGCACAGGAGTATTCGCTTAGCCAAGCGCTCTTGTGTTCTCTGTGAGAGCCACTGCCAGACGTCATGCAATCAAGAAGACAATATGATCGGCAACCCGAAATCAGACATACTGGATCGACATCTCCCTCAACTGTCAGTTGTTTGGGGCCCTCGTACACATTGGAGTGTTGGCCAAACCTGTTAATATTGTTGGGCGCGGCCAACACTAGTCTGTGTGTGGGAGCCATGTGACTCCCAAACGCAACAGTTCTTGTCCCATGACACATAAATATATTTACTTGGCAATTTATAGCCAGTGGGAAATAATGAAGGATCTTTGGAGACCCCCCCAAGCTAAATGGTTTGCACAAGACGTCATAGTTATCGCTTTTATTCCTGCTCTCGCTGCTCCCTGTTTGATCTCAGCTGACATGCTCAGCGGCAGGGTGCGCGCTCTACGTAGACGTCATTTTTCCCCTCTTTTAATAAGATCTGTATCAAAGCAGGAGTTCACTTAATAGATCAAACATAATCATTAAAATTAATGATGCAATATGCATAGATTCTACTAATTGGTGCTCACATGTATGGATGGAAAATGCTGAAGATGAATGAAAACGTTAAAAAAGAGAGAGAAAACTATGAAACAAAGTCGATCAAATGTTAAATATTTAGACAATGGAGTCATGTTCCTCGTTTAGAAGCTAAAAAGAGCAAATCTCAGTGTGCAGAAACATTTAAGTTGTTTCCAGTGGGCAATGTGTATTACTTTATTTGCCCTGCGGAGGTGCTGTAGGGGAACTGAGCACTTGTATTTCTTACACATTACAACTGATTTGTGGGGTTTTTGGACCAGGACATTCTATAATCAAACTATCATTTTCTAACAAAAAAACAAATCTTTAACACCTCTTTAAAACAAAGCTTTATGTATGGATCCATACTGTCATAATAAATGTGATATGCCTCCATACCCAAAAAATGGCGTGAAACCTTCTTTTCTCTAGACATTGGACTGGGCCTTTCTATGGCAAAATCAGTAGACAAGACACCGAGTGATTAAAGTGAAACACTAATACGCTTTTTTTCTCTCCAGACCAAATAACCCCTGTTACTAAATTCTTAGTACTTCAATCCATAAATGTAAGGAACATTTAGAAGGACCAGTAATCAGGGAGGGAACATTGGCAGGAGCTCAGACTATCGGCTTGACTAAACTTGCCTAAAAACACGAGCAAAAGGCAAATTCGTCAGGTGTGATGATTTTTAAGGCCAATTGTAACTACAATTGTTCTTTGTGCAAGGAATTTGGGTCAGCATGTCTGAACAAGCTATTGGATGACCACCATGTAGCCAATCGGCTGACATTTGACTGCTGTGATCGTACCACGTAAACCCAGCATTATTCCTTTAGTTGCTTTGGTTCTCTGCACCTGTACTTTCTCTACCTCTGTGTAATTTTGATTTATAGCTCATTAATATATTTCTTACAGCCGGAAAATACATGGGTGCATGTAGTATGTTAAGACAGATGAGCAGGAAGGGTCAAAGATTGCAAAAAAATTTAAAAAGCAGGAACAGAGAAAAGTTAGATTAGTGAATTGAGGTGATAGACACGTAAAAATGCGAGGGCTAGGTATTGGACAGATTATCTGGGGTAGTGCATTCCAGAAAACTGGTGCAGCACGAGAGAAGTCTTGGAGACGGAGGTGCAAGGTTTGGATTATGGAGAATGTTAGACTTGGATCAGTTGCAGGACGGAGGGTAGGGTAATAGACAGAGATGAGGTAGGAGATATAGGGTGGTGCAGAACTGTGGAGAGCTTTATGGGTGAGAACGATAAGCTTATGTTGTATTGTGTAGTGAATGGGCAACCAGTGCAATGACTGGCACAAGGTGGAGGCATCGGTGTTGCGGCTGGACAGAAATACAACCCTGACTGTTGCATTCAGGACGGATTGGAAACAAAAAAGTTTGGTTAGAGGGAGACCAATCAGTAGAGAGTTGCAGTAGTCCAGACGAGAAGGAATAAGAGCGACAGTAAGAGTTTTTGCAGTTTCAAAGGTGAGAAAAGATAGGATTTTGGTGATATTTTTGAGATGCAGGTGACATGAGCGAGTGATCAATTGGATGTAGGGAATAAAGGAAAGATCTGTGTCAAATATGACCACAAGACAGCGAGCGTGCACAAAAGTCCCCAAATATTTAAATATCCCCAAAAGTCCCTATATATTAAAACAGAAATAAAAAGTTAAGCCTCCATGCACATTAGACTAATGTCAGCAGAACCCACCAATATTGATTAGTACGGCCGACAGCCTAACGTGTATGGGTGACCCCAACTTTCCACTGACAGACAATTTTGAGGGAGATAAGAATGCGGCATGTATGATTTTGGACTGTCGATCCTTTCATTCTCCACCTCCAGAGCAGCTGTCTCATACAGAACACCGGAGCGCTCGGCAGAGCTATGGTAGAGTAGGCTGAGATGACTGCCGACAAAGCGACACCTATCTAAAGTGCATGGGGGTGCTTAAGAGTTTTTCTTTTAGACTAATTTGATAAATCTGCTTCAAGTGCGTTCGTTTCGCCTTTACTGTTCCTTCAAGACCCAATTTCCGACCTGCAAGTATAATAATAAAAGTAAATCATCTATTAATGTATTTTCCTTTATTTTCACCCTTCGGTTTTGTTAGATTCTTTGCTTTTTGATATTTATGAACAAATTAACGGTGTGAACATTAAGTGCCCCCCGCTCACCCATCGCCGCGCAGCTCTAGTTGATCTCCTGTAGAAAACGATATTGATTGTGCAGCTTTATAATTATGTGCAGGCAATTGTTGATCGAAATAGCTATTGCGAGACTCAGCGCCTGCTGAGACAATAGAATAATCAGCTCTGTATTAACTCAAGGAGAGAAATTACCTATTTTTATAGGGATAACATTAGAAACATTAACCATATGTACTTTAATACAGGTAATGATGACTAATTATATCATTTATTTGGAGAGTTTAATGAGGTTTTGTCTAATCTTCTTTATGCAGAGGCGCACAGCTCCCCCTGCCTCTCTACTTCCTGCTTGCCTGGGGAGCAATGGCTCCTGAAGACTGACACACTGTTTGTGCACTTTCTCATGTTGCATGGCCTTTACCTCTGCAGCTTGGGACAAACGGGAGCACTAAGGCTGGTCGTACCTAGTAATCCGTCCACCTTTAGAGTAGGCTCTGAAGCATAGAGCACTTATCCTTGCCTAGGAAACCGGCTACCTCTGATAGACTGCAGAGGTGGCTGGTGACCTAGGCCACAAAAAGTGAATATTTTATATTTTTAAAGTGCCTTAAGTCATGAAAGGGCCCAATAGCAAAAGTTGGTATGGGCCAGCTTTGAAGTGGACACCCGCAGCGAGTAGGTTTATTTTGACTGATGACTTCAGTTGGGTGCAGTATTAACTTTTCTGATATCTTGTAGACTTCTCAAACAGTTTCTTCTGTGATCTTACCAGCAAAATGAAGCCATTGCATTGCAAATCTTATTGCACACTGTTTACCATCCAAGAGGAGGGTTAGGGTTAAACCTACGGTACCTCCACCCTATTTTTACAACTCCATACATTTTCCATTTGTATTCTAAGGTTACATGATTCCACGAAGACCGCTGATTAAAATTAAGACATGACCTCCCTGGAATAGACCCCCTTTTTTTCCAGGGCCCCATCATGCAGAGCTCTCCTTCTGTAGGGATACAATTCATTAGAGGTGGGACTTGAGTACATAAGGGAAACGAGTCATCATTAGAACTACAACTCTACATTACTGCAAAGTCTCTAGAAGGGGAAGGGGGAGGAGTGGAGCAGCTGGGTCAGGCGTTCAAGAGGAGGTGGAGCTGGACTACCAGGGACTTTACAGTGATGTAGAACTGTAGTTCTAATGATGACTGGGAAAAAAGTGTTACTCTTTCTACATATAGCCAGTTTTTAATCAAATGATGGAAAAGAGAAGAATCATCTGGGTAGAAAGGCAAAATGAGCAATTGTAAGTACACAGTGCTATTTAATATGATGATTGCAATATATGAAGATAGAAACTTAGATGGGAGTGCTTCTTTACAGGGCTGCTTGTTGCATTTTTTTTATTAAAATCGCTGTTTTTAATTGCTGCAGATCAAGCAGTTCTCTGAATGCTGAGCTCTGTGTAACCCCACCCACACCACTGATTGGATGATTTCTGTATCCACTGTGCATGGGCAGAACGCTGCCAATCGGTGAAGAGGGCGGAGTTACACAAAGCAGGAGGACTACATGGCACAAGACAACTAGTCCTCTAGCGATAATCTCCTGCTGATAAAAGAGTGATTTTATTGAACCCACACACATCCTAGTAAGTGACACATCACTGGAATCAGGCTTTTTGTCGCTACATTGTGCAGCTGTCAGATTTATATAGCAAAAACCTGCAGAAAGATTTTTAGATTTAATGTAAAAACAAGCAATGCTTCCTAAACCATGTCAAATTAAAGACTTATTGTGTCACTATAATTGGCTGATAATTACAAACATGCAATTTTAGCTAACGTGCCCCTTTACATGAATCTGAAATCAAACATCTTTTTCCTTCGTAGTGAGGAGACGGGTGATTTTTTCGATAGAATGAAAAGCGTACTTCAGAAGCAAGAAAGCATGCAGCGGTATTGGAGGACCGAGGTACAGTATGTTCAGATGTTTGTGCCATTATTATTTCTCCGCTCTTAAAATAGCCGGAGCGTCGCTGCAATGGAGATTGGAAGAACTAGTGTGGGTGGCGCACACGGGTGTGTAGGAAGTGCACACGGGTGTGTGGGTGGCGCACACGGGTGTATAGGTGGCACACGGGTGTGTAGGTGGCGCACACGGTTGTGTAGGAGGTGCACACGGTTGTGTAGGAGGGGCACACGGGTGTGTAGGAGGCGCACACGGTTGTGTAGGAGGTGCATACAGTTGTGTAGGAGGTGCACACGGTTGTGTAGAAGGTGCACACGGGTGTGTAGGTGGAGCACACGGGTGTGTAGGAGGCGCACATGGGTGTGTAGGAGGTGCACACGGGTGTTTGGGTGGCGCACACGGGTGTGTAGGTGGCACACGGTTGTGTAGGATGCGCACACGGGTGTGTGGGTAGCGCACACGGGTGTGTGGGAGGCAAACGGGTGTGTAGGTGGTGCACATGGTTGTGTATGAGGCGCACATGGATGTGTGGGTGGCGGGCATGGGTGTGTAGGTGGCGCACGGGTGTGTAGGGGCGGATACAGTTGCATAGGAGGGCACACAGGTGTGTAGGTGGTGCATACAGTTGCATAGGAGGGCACACAGGTGTGTAGGAGTCTTCAGAACCTTATGAGCACATTTAGGGCATTGGGGGCCAAGAGATTGACCAATTCAGTGTCACCATAGACCGAAATCCTGATCTTCAACCTGTAGCTTTCCAGTTGTTTAAAAGCTACAACTCCCAGCATGGCATGTCAACCCAAAGTTAGAGACTGGACCATGTTTTTAGACCTACCCAGCATTACACCTAATATAACAGCAACTCAATATATTTTGATTATTCCCCTTTAAGAATTGTTTTTTTTTTATCAAACCCTTCTAAACCTCACAGCCTGTAATGCCTGATGACCAATCTTTTGTATTTTTATGCATACACAATATAAATGTATGCAAGACTCTGAGTAATAGATGTTATTTTACATGAGCAGATGGTCACAGACATAAAATAAGTTTTGTGTTTTTTTTCGAGTTTTATTGTAGATGATCTTGTGATTTTCTTTCCAGGGTGTTTTAAATAACAGCATCCCACCTCCTCCCGAGAACACGGGCGAACACCGAGCCGCAGACAAGCTGAGACCGTCCAAAAGAGAGGTGAAGTTATGCAAACCGAACACTTTGCAGCAATGTTGCTGGCATTAAGATTTAATAAATAAATATATAGATTTTTTTATTTGAGCTGGTGTAAATGTATCAAACATCTGCAAGGAGGTTGTATGTGTAATACCACAGCCGGGGGGTGGACTCATCAGCGCTGTCTTTACTTACTGTGCTGGCAACTGCTTCGTCCCTGGTGTATTTCTCATCCGATTCGGAGTTCAAAGAATTGGAGTCAGAGTCCAGAATAACTTCAAACAGTTCAGCTTTATTTTCCTCAGGACACAGCACATCCAATACACCATTAGCACGCTTAACATGGTACCAGCAATACATCTTCTACAGCTCCGCTTCACTTCCTCTGCTACACCAGAATGAACCACAAAGTAACTGCGGGAAAAGGATCCCGGTGAAAACGACACTACGATCTCTTCCCATGGAACCAACTTCTGTCCAGGCACGGAAATACACATCTACTAGGCCGTCCACCCCCTTCTGGTTTTCCTGCCCGTGTACTTGCTGGTGGCCCACTCGACTACCTCTTCAGCACTCACATTTCTGCTGAACGTTCCCACAGTGGCTTGTCCACTGGCTCTACTACTTCATCAGCCCACAAACTCTGGCTGACGGTCCCACGGTGATTCCTTCACTGGCTTCACTACTGCTGGTTACTTTCACCCTTCACTCTTTGTGTCAGCTACGCAGCTCAGGACCAGGGACATCCGAGCAGCAACAGGGTCCACCCCGACTGACTAGCTCCAGGAAATTTCCACCTAGTTCCCGGCCGACACTTCTCTACTTAACCCCTTGGTGTCCTACAAATGTGCCCATACTAAACCATCTTGTAACTTCCTAACTGGACCCACTAATATACCCCCATCTAGTGGCCCTTTGCAAAACCACACCTACCCCGACTATGATCACTATACTATAAGTGCCCTCATCTAATGTTCCCAAAGGATGCACTACCTTACCTAAATCTATGTGGAATATAATACAAAAGACACTAAAATACGTCACAGTAAGATACATAACAATTATATACATCTACATAGGAGCATAAACATTTAAAGGGCTAGGCCCTGACCCTCCTTACATATGTTCTCCCCGTGTCTGCGTGGGTTTCCTCTGGATTCTCCGTTTTCCTCCAACACTCCAAAGACATACTGATAGGGAATGTAGATTATGAGTTCCAATGGGGACAGTGATGATTTCTGAAAAGCACTGCGGACTATGATGACACTATATACATAGGTAAAATAATGGCTTCTTCAGGGGTTCCGTTAGAATCCCCATTTTTCAGGGTTTAAGATGGACATGTAGGCTGAACACAATGTAAAAATAGTCTTGGGGAATTCTGAATAAATGGGTACGGGATTCAATATCTTAGAGATAACTAGGACGTCATTCAAGTATCTCCACCAGTCCCACAGACTTTACATAAAGACTCCACTCCAGTCAAACAGAAGATGCAGGATCCATGGTGGTCTCATTTATGACCCATCTACACTATAGATTTTTCAAGGACCAACCCCTCTAATATCTGGGCTAATTTGTATAATCAATAATGAACTACACAATAGCTATAAGTCTAAGCATTGCTTAATAAAACTCTTGTGTTTTTTTTTTTCAAAGCTGGAAATGTTGTATGAGGAAATTCTCTATACATTAGTTTATATGGCCGGTGTTGTATCCTCTGAACATGTCGCCAGTGAAGAAGAACTTTTTTACTACCTTCAAAGGGTATGTGGCCTCTGCTTCAGTATACCGTATAGAATTATCATTCCTATAAATGTGTCTCCTGATCTATCTTCAAAAAAAAAAAATCATTGCTAATAAACATGCGTTTTCCATCATTGCCATTAACATCAGCACCACGGTCAGCTCACTCAGTGTTACCATGAACACATATGATGTCAACCACTCCGAAAATTAATTTTCAGTCTAAAATCTCTCCTTTGGAGGGAATCTGTCACCGTGTTTTTGTTACCTAATGTGAGAGCAACATAATGTAGAAACAGAGAGACCCTGATTCCAGTGACGTGCCTGCTGTAACATTGTTTTATCAGCAGGAGATTATCACTAGAGGACTAGTAAACCTGCTGCCAGGTAGTCCTCCATATTCATGAGCTCTGTGCAAACCCGCCCCCACCACTGATTGACAGCTTTCTGCATATGCACAGTGTACATAGAAAGCTGCCAATCAGTTGTGTGTGGGCGTGGTTATACAGAGCTCCGGATTCAGAGAACTGCTAGATCTGCAGCAGACAAATCAGTGATTTTATCAAAACCACAACAAGCTGCTCAGTAAGTGACACATCACTGAATCAGGGTCTCTGTCCCAGCATAATGTCTATCTCAGATGGGGTAACAAAAACTTGGTGACAGATTCCCTGTAATGGACATGAATTAAATATATACCTCCTAAATAAAATTATATCCTTACTTGAAGGTAAAATTAAGATCCATAGGTTTTCCTATTCTTAGTCTACTTGACTTTGTGTGGCTGGTACTTAGTAGCATTTACTCATAGTTGAATTGCTTGTACCATAGATATTGTACTATTGTAATTAAGGTGTTGCCACTAGGGACAACAAAAAAATCTTTTTCACCCATTTATTAAAAAAAAAAAAAAAACCTGCACCAGACTGCTGTGGTCCAAATGGGGGGCCCCGCGACGATCCCCGTATCCATCTTTCAGTGTACGGAGCTCCGTTTCCAGCCTATTAATGTCAGCCTCCAGCTGTCTGCTTTGCCTTACATCATTTTTTTTCTTTAAGGGTCCCCCCATTTGTAATAACCAGCAAAGACAAAGCAGACATCTGAAGGCCAATATTAATAGACTGGGATGGTCCTTGGATATTTGCCACTTCCCAGCATAATAAGACCAGCTCACAGCAGTCTGTTTTCCCCTGGCTGGTTATTAAAAATAGGGGAACCCCATTTCATTTTTTTTTTTTAAATTATTTATTTGACACTGTCTCTTGAGTAACATCGCCACCCGTGATCCGGTGGTTATACAGCCAGGTCACGGATGGTGCCGGCCAATCACAGCTTTGCCAATACTTGGCATGGCGGTGATGGTGCCGGAAGTGCCAACCACTTAAAAAAATTGTTTATTGGCTGTGCTGCATGCAGCTTTATTAAGCATCCAAACAGTAAGGCGAGCTTCCAGGAGAAGTCAGTGTTTGGAGTTCAGCACCGGACACCTAGGTACGAACCCCAAATTTTACAGTTCAGGTTCGTTCATCCCTTGTTCTTACAGATCACTGATTTGTCCTTATGGAGTATAACTATAATATGACCTACGTAGAAGCAAATACTTTACCCAGTGATAAGTGTTTGCAATTATGGATATTTTAATTGTTGGATATATGAGGTTATACAGAGAGGGAAAATTTTAATATCAACCCATAAATCTATACTTGGAAATAACTGCACATTAGTGACATTTAAAGTGACAACTAACTGTATGTGATGCCGAGAAGAATGATGGCTGTTTAATATCTCTATGCATTCTAAATGAAGGTACTGTACGTGCACAATAGTTGGTTAATATATTAATAGATGTCTTTAAGGAAGTGAGTTCAAAACAGAATTGTTTTGCTCTCAATAAGTCTGCATTCTTTTCTCCAAGTGCTAATTATTTGGTGCGCCTGGTCTCAATTTGCCCTCGCTGGTGATCCCGTAATCTAACTTTGGGTTAGACAAAACAGATTATCCACCTTTGGGGCAAAATGTTTTCTTACCTATATGTATTTAAAAAAAAAAACACTTTTGCAATTAGATTTCATTAAAAATGTTGTAACGTTTACCTTTTATAGCCTTTATGTAGCACTGACTATGGTTGGCTGCAGATTGGGTTAACTGAGAATCGGACAGTGAGCTCCAATAACTCTTTTCTCTGTCTTTTTCTGAGCTCCTCGCAGCTGATTTATGACCGCAGACTACATCAAAGTTGAATGTGCATGGAAACAAAGAGCACGTAAAAGCCAAACATTGCTAAATTTTTAATGAAAACCAACTGCAAAAGTGAATTTTAGCCCCCAAATATGTTTATTTAAGTAAACCAAAAAAAGAAGATAGTCAACAGAGGCGGAGAACCCCTTTTAAAACACACTGGGGGGGAGGATTATTCAGAACTAGTGTAAGGGGAAAGTCGAGCAAAGTAGTCAGTCGGATTACTGTGCTCATTTCTCAGCGTTACGTTTGAAAAATGGAAGATGGAACAACAAGCTTGATTTGGTAATCTGTTCCACTTTTCCATTGCACTAGTTTTAATAGATCTCCCCCAACATCTTGTCTCTTTAGGATAAACAAGGGTAATATATTCTTATTTTATTATGGTGCATACCTCAGTCCTCAAGTCATCTACCAATCCTCTATATCTCAGTCCTCATGTCATCTACCAATCCTCCATACCTCAGTCCTCAAGTCATCTACCAATCCTCTATATCTCAGTCCTCAAGTCATCTACCAATCCTCCATACATCCATCCTCATGTCATCTACCAATCCTCCATACCTCAGTCCTCATGTCATCTACCAATCCTCCATACCTCAGTCCCCATGTCATCTACCAATCCTCCATACCTCAGTCCTCATGTCATCTACAAATCCTCCATATCTCAGTCCTCATGTCATCTACCAATCCTCCATACCTCTGTCCTCATGTCATCTACCAATCCTCCATACCTCAGCCCTCATGTCATCTACCGGTCCTCCATACCTCAGTCCTCATGTCATCTACCAATCCTCCATAC
>VIAB01000322.1:82336-95276 GCA_009801035.1 Oophaga pumilio | reverse complement strand
ACCAATCCTCTATACCTCAGTCCTTATGTCATCTACCAATCCTCTATACCTCAGCCCTCATGTCATCTACCGGTCCTTCATGCCTCAGTCTTCATGTCATCTATCAATCCTCTATACCTCAGTCCTCCTGTCATCTACCAATCCTCTATACCTTAGTCCTCATGTCATCTACCAATCCTCCATACCGAGTCAGTTCTCATGTCATCTACCAATCCTCCATACCTCAGTCCTCATGTCATCTACCAATCCTCCATACCTCAGTCCTCATGTCATCTACAAATCCTCCATAACTCAGTCCTCATGTCATCTATCAATCCTCCATACCTCAGTCCTCATGTCATCTACCAATCCTCTATACATCAGTCCTCATGTCATCTACCAATCCTCTATACCTCAGTCCTCATGTCATCTACCAATCCTCTATACCTCAGTCTCTTTTCCATAAAATCTTTTGTCCTATGAATTGGGGAACAGCTGGAATGCAAATCTAATTGACTAAGAATGAAGAAGTGAAAAAAACACCTTATTCTCTACCTAAACCATAAACAAAGAAGCCCCTTAATGGTGCCCATATGCTGTCGGCCAAATGCTTTTTTGATGATGGCTACCTCTCCAGATTTTCCCACACACATGAATGCTCTTCTGAGCTCTCCGAGAGTTCGCTATGGTATGTAAATTGCTACCAGACTCAAGTGGTGGCTGATCTAACAGGAGAAGATAAAGATAGGAAGTTGACCTCAAACTACCGAGTCCTTCTTTCACCTGACATCATCTGTCGGGGAAAAATCGGCCCTTGTACATTAGATGTTTGGCTGGTCCTGTCACAATCAGCAGGTTCCATCTTACTTATTCCAATGTGTATGGAGGACTATGTTCTTTGACACCCTATACTCTACAGCAGGAATGCTTGGACCTAGGGTGATATAAGCCAAGTTCAACAGAACAACACAAAGTCCAGACATTGCATCTGTAATATAAATGGTAAAATGCACCAAGTCTGCCATGGGCGGCTTTCATACACTGGTCGCAAATGTTTTATGTTAATTCCCCATAGAAAATGCCAAAAATTACAGTATGAACACCATTCACATGTAGCAAATATAACCCTGGGTATTTGACAGTCTTCTATTGTTGCAGATTTGCAATCAAAAACCCAGAGAACATCTCTATCTAGATCACGAGGTCTCAACATGTCCATGAATTGCAGACAACACATGATTTCCATATGAACTGTGCCGGATGCGGCCCTGCACGCATAGTGGAGATGGGATTTCATAAATCCCCTCCACTATGCACCTGGCACACCTGGGTGCTGAGGATTGGAAGCTGCGGCTGTACACAGCGTCCAATCCACAGCAAACACTGATATTTTCCTGACCGTGGAAACATAGCCTAATGCATCCCTAGTCCAATTGCCTTGTAGTTCCTAGACTCTACATATTGGATGCTCACATTGAAGAGCTAAGATTTTAAGCTCGGCCATTGCAATGATGGCAGCACATTCTGGCTCTAGAAGCTGCACCATCGACACAATGCAAAGGTTTTCATGTAACAACCAGTGACATTTGCTTTAAGCATCCGTCCCTAAGCAGAAAGCCTGTGGACAGTCATTGCACAAACTCCATGTCATGATACAACAGAGACAAAGGCAATTGGCTTTGGAAATGTCATCGCGCTTTTGCTGAGCTGCTGCCTTCAGAGAGCTTGCCAACTTGCAGGAAACACATGGCAGGTTGCACTCGGCTACAGCGGATAATTAGACACCAAACATACATCCCCCTGACTTCATACTCCTACCATAATAATGCCTTGTTATCTCTCTCTTCCTCAGTAGAAAAATATATATATATTTATTTTCACAGGTTTTTGGAATCGGTGAGATTGACCACGAGTCTATCCTGATGCGTGTCAAAGAGTCAAAGGTAAAGTGATAACAAAATGTGCGGCCATGTTATGTGCTGGGTATTAAAAAAAAGAGCGGTTTTATTTTTTACATGAACTTATCATTAGAGCAGGGTTGGCAATACCATTGGTGAAAAATGTGCAGCCACGCTAGCGCCCAATAGGTAAGGAAGTCAAATCTACCTTCAAAGCAGGTGGAATTGGGCATTATGATTTATTGTTGGGCTGTAAAGGGCCTAAATAATGTTCATGCACAGGGGTCGTCTCATCTCTGTGTCCACCAACTCTTGAGAAGACCCTTTAAATTAGGGGATACTACTGATAATACCTAATAACATCCATTCAATTATTCTGGACTTCTTAACAGAACTGGCTTTACAAAGACCAGGCAAGTTAGCCCAGGTTGCCCAATTGTATTATTACAATGCGTCTACCCTTATCTTAACTGCAACTTGGTTAAAAGGGTATTTCCATCTTCATAAATGACCACCCTGGACGATGAAGAAACAAGACAGAAGAATCAAAGCCTTTTCGAAATGTGGTGCTGGAGAAGCATGTTATCAATACCATGATGGCAAGAACAACAAATAAATCCATTTTGGAACAAATCAAGTCAGACATGTCACTCGAAGGAAGGATCGCCAAGATACGACTTGTCTACTTTGGACACATCATATAAAGAGAGCGATCACTGGAGAAGGACATCATGGTTGTAAGAATAGAATGAACAAGGCGAAGAGGAAGACCAGCAACACAATGGCTTGATACAGTCAAGATAACTTTGGAGAAGACTCTGGTGGACCTATCTAGGCTTGCATAAGATCTTCCAACAGATCATTCATCCATCTAGTCCCCATTGCTTGAGATTGAGCCAAAGGCAGCTAAATAATAAATAAATGACCACTTGTCCGTTGAAAACTTGATAATTGGTAATTTAGTGTTCGGTCTCAAGACCGCAGTCAGGAGAAATTCTATGGAGTAATGGGTTGCGCACATGCGTCTTTCCACTCCATTACAAGTCCATGGCATTGATGATGGTTGAGATTAACTCAGCATATGGCTATCTTCAAATCTTCAGTGCCGTAGACTTTAGAATGAAATGGCAGGACGCATGTATGTTTTGTATGGTGGGTGATAAAGAGTATTTACTATAGTTGAGTAGAACCATTCCCAGGACTTTGGTCTAGCGGCCATGTTGTTACTCTGTGCTAGATCACTGTAAGCTGTCTACTACCTACTGGTATCCACAACGCCTCTTCTGATTAGTAGGCCCTCTCCATCTCATGACTATGTCACGTCAAACTGTGGTTGCGCCGTAGGGCCTACTTAGTCAGAACAGGTGCCAGGGTTGCCAGCAGTTTGTTGGAATTTCACAGTGCTCCTGTCCGGCTGCCACGGAGTACCAATTCTAGTGTCTATGGTTTGGTTTTATGAGCCCTATGCACTCTGTGTGCCGGTGATATGGTGTCTCTGTACAACTATGTATTCTGTGCTTCTGTAGGAGAAATATAGGATCACAAACTTCAAGCCGTTCCGGTTACTGATCCTTAGTCCATAATATGGCCACGGGCATGAGATCTTGTATTGTAGGCTGGACTAGGATTACAGTGAACCTCTCCAACATACCACCTCTTTATGCAGACCAGATTTCCATCCCATCATATATTATGCACCCTTGTCATCTACTTTGATAGTACCACTTCTCTAAAGTCTATCAGCTGGAATCCTACAGAGGATCATTTTTAGAAATGATCAGGCCATCAATGTGCCAGTTTAAGTGGGAAAAGTAGGTAGCTGAAAAAATGTAAAATTACCATATGGCCAATCATATCATACACTTTTAATTTCAGCCAAAAACGACTGAAAAACCCAATCTGATCACACTATTGTCAGGCCATAGTCTGCCACCAGCTCTTATGAACGTTCATATAATATCGAAATGATGGTCTGTCAAAACACAAGTTGGCCATTTCATCAGACTTTTATTTCATGTGTATAGACAGCTCAAAAGACCAGTGTTCATTGCAATTTTAGGTCGTCTCAAAGAGGTTTCCCTTCTTTCTGTAGAGAATAGAAAAAAGGCAATCAAGAGAAATGTGAATGTTACACATGTGTACAATGGTCTGTGTGCTATTCTACAGTCTACCAACGATATAATGATGACCTTGAGTATAGAGGAGCATAATGTTCAGGTTCTGAGGTCTCCAAAGCAAAGTACATGGAGCAATTATGGCATTTCAGTGGGCGATGAGTGTTTTTGGTCCGTATAAATGCATCCTTTGGAGACGTCAAATTTACAAAAATACAGTAAACAAACTGCGGATTGTGAACACTTATGCAGGTCAAGTAGTTCATGGTAAATACATATCTGCGGTAAATATAAGAGTTACGGCCTAAAGAGTAATGACATCAAGCCACAATGATTACAGCTCTTCATATCTAGTCATACTATCCTTCCTTGCTTATAGATGTACATTACTTAAAAAGACTTTGATCTCATACATAATGCTTTATCTACCTTTGCTTCCACCTCTGTAAGCAGGGACGTAGCTATATTGGGTGAACGTTTTTAAATTGCATCTGAGCCCTGGGGACCCAAAATTCAGGAACTATATTCATACCCTAGATGTTGGTGCCATGGGGTGATGCTGTGCCTGTAGGTTGGAGTTGCCTGAAGCCATGGGGCTTTGCCTTGCAGCATGAGTGCAGTGGAGCACCAAGATGCTCCACCTACTGAGCGATGTAGCTTCAGCGGTGGTCAGGAACCCACTGAGAGGTTAATGATGACGTGGTAGTGGGATTCATACAGTCTGATCAGAATGTTAAACTAAGAACCTCATGTCCATATTAGTAATTTTTTGCATAGCTGCAATAGATCAGTGTATGATTTTTGGATGTGCAGTCCAGGTATTTTTTTCTACAGTAATAGCTTATTCATAATCTACAGTGATGATCTACAAAGAGAGCGTTTTTCACTCTGGAGGACCCAGCCCTTCTGTGCATTAGATGGACAACTGGTTATTATTTTCAATAGGAACGGTGTAATGCTCTATTTCTCCTGCGGTCGTGCTGTAGGGTAATTAAACACTTGATCTTGAGTCCCTTCTCAGGCAATCACTGTGATCAGCTTAACGGTAGCAAGGTCTTCTACTAAATAAGAATTATGTAAAACCTCTTAAAAGTTGAATACTCCTCACTTAGGTTTTACTCCCATGAGACGAAGCAATTGCGCACTTCAGGAAGAAGCACTTTGACCACATATGAAGTGTTGCGGCTACGTTAGACGACCTCTTAACAAGTCCTTATATTAAATCCAAATACATAGTAAATTGAATTTTTAAAATATTTTTCTAATAGACCGCTGACAGACTTGGCAAATGCAGGCATATGATGTACGTTTCATTCATCTTCAAAAGTTGATCTTCCCTTTATATTTCTTCATTTGATGTTCCTTTCTTCCAGGCACCTATCTACGCTTTGAAAGTCACAGTGGTTCAGGCCAGAAATCTTCTTGCAAAAGATGCCAACGGTTAGTATCTCCATCATTAAAATGATGAAAAGTCTAAATTTCTCTCTTTTTAGCGTTATATTTTTCTATTTCATCCCAACATCAACTTACTTATTTACCTCTGAAGTCAAATTGAAGACTATCGTTGGAAGCTGCGAATTTCCATTATATTGCTCTTCTGTCCTTTCTCGGGATCTCCCAGATGTTGACGTACAAATGAGGTAACCTCTGTTGCTTTCCAGCTGTTGTTGAACTAGGCTTGCTGGAATATATAGTTCAACAACAGCTGGAGAGCCACAGGTTGCCTAAGCCTGGTCTACAGCTGCCACCATCCCAAAGATATTGTGAGTCTGGTCGGCATACACCCAACATGATGGCTTTCTCTATGTATACTTAGCTATGGTCTAACCTTTTCTTCTTGGTCAACAGCTGCCGTCATCCCAAAGGTGTTGTCAGTTTGGGTCGAAATTAACCAGAATGGCTTTTTTTTCCTCTTGTCCGTATTGAACTTGTGGCTACTTCTCAATTTATGGGTTTTCCATGACTTTAAGCTAGACCATCAGTATCCGCTTAGTGGTGGCACCCCCACAGATCAGCAGATTAATAGAGTTGCTCCATTCACGAGTGCCACATTTTCTTCATTTTTTTTTACCTAGCGTAGTTCTATACATTTTGTAGTGGCTGTGTTTGGCATTGCAATTCCGTCTTATACACTTGAATGGGACCGAGTTGCAAAAATCTGGGCTCAATAAAGGGAATTCAGTTCTTGCCAGGGGAACACAGTACCTTTGCTCAAAAATTAGTGAAGATCTAATTATGAGTTCCTAAGAATAAGCCATCAACATTAAAGTCTTGCGAAATCCATAAAATACTACACTGCTTTGTGTTCTTTGCCAATTAATAGAATCTACATTTTTTGGCAATGATTATCACATTGTAGCTGTATCAATGTGTTCGAAATATTCAGGTCTCTGATCTAAATATTACTCTCTATATCTATGTATACTTGCTGTTATGTTTGTATAGTTTCTATGTATATTGACCTACACATTGGAAGCATTGAGGCATAAAGCTGAGAAACCAAACCTAAGCTTGGTCAACAGTTGCCATCATCCCAAAGGCATTATTAACTTAGGTTAACATTGACTTTTATAGCTTTATTCTCCTGATATCGAACTATGGTTAATATTTCACTTGATGTTAACTACTCTTCTCTTATCATTACTATGTTTGATTTTGGAGATCTACAAAACATTCATTTTCATTCATTGACCATTAAGATATTTTGAGACATTAAATTGCCTAGACATTAGTTGCCATAACCTTTGGGAAATAATAAACGTGGGCAGCAAATCCCTACATGGGTTTTGTTTTCTTGTAATACCGGACTCTGGTCTGAATGTTCGATGTTTATGTATATCTGCTATGTTTCTTATCACATTGGACATCATCCCAATGGCATTGTCCGTTTGGGTCAACATTGATCAGCATGACTTTTCTTTTGAAACCTAACTATGGTGCATATTTCACTTGAGGTTACCTCCTCTTCTCTATTAATAATTACAGTTCTTTAGATATAATAAAAAAGATACCCATAACCCCGATCCAGTGGCCATGTCGGTAGTCAATGGCCGCTTTACCGGAGTTCTTTAAACTGTCTTCTATCTGTTGAAATTTCTGGAAGCTCTTCTAAATTGTAGGCCCGGCGTAACGTCAACTTTGCAGTGTAAAACACGGGTCAACTAAAAATCAGAAGAGGTGCCAGGAATTACTGGAAGTAGGAGATGGTTCACAGCACTCATGTCCTCCAGCCAAGGAATACCGATATGGCCACTGTATCATGGTCTATGGAAACTTTTTGATCATCTCTACAATTCATGCATTGGAAATCTACAAATCATTGACCAGCAGAGAACTGTGAAGCTAAATATCATTCATTGACTACGCATGGCCGATAGTTACTCTGAGTGTTGCCAATGTGGTCAACAGATTCGTCCATTGTTCTTCTTTCTTTACATGCCTGACTTAAATCCAAATTCAAATCCGGTGTCTGTATATTGACCCATATATTAGAAGTGAAAAACTGAGAAACTAAGCCTAAGCCAAGTCAACAGCTGATATCATCCCAAAGGCTTGGTCAACGTTGGTCAACATTGACCATTGTTGCTTCTTCCCGTGACACCTGGCTATGGTTCATATTCAACTTGATGCGTTCTAATAATAATTAGTTATCACTGATTTACCAGCAAAAAAAACAAACCTGATAACCTAGAGGTTAATTGCCTAAGCCTGAAAAGAAGACCCAGTGATCTCAAGGATGTTAGGAATGTGGTCTACAAATACTTGGATTTTTCTCTTGAAATGTCCGGGTCTGGTTTAAATATTCTGCTTTGTGTATACGTATACACGTTGCTATGTTATGTATGTATATTGCCCTAAGAATTCACCCCAAAAAACATACGTGGTAATCACTACACGCCTACTATAAAAGTAATGTATAAATACAATGCTATTCGCTTGTGTTCTATGTAGCTTTTCATCTAAAACCAGTTTTCGCAAGTATGGGATCTTTGCCAATGTCATAAATGATCTGGTCATGATACTGAAAGTTGACTAGAAGGTTCAGAGGAGGATGTGATCTCCTAGTTTAATGCAAGCTGTGCACACCATGTAGCTAAAAAATAATCTTTCCTCCATTTGTCACTTTTGATTTTATATCATTATTTTGCTTATACATGTAGACCACAGCAGGGAATATAACAGAAAATATTGGCTTCTTCTAAATCACAGGAGGAGAATGGATCTTTCCAAAAAAAAAAAAAAAAAATCCTGACACACAGCACACTGTGTGCGAGAACCTGTGCGCAATATGTGTTTCCATAATTGGGTGAGGACTCAATCGGCGTGCTGTCTATCCATGTTGTTATATTTGTAAACATTTCCAAGTGCGCCCGCGTTCATGGTACGGTAATTAAATTCCGTGAAACATTTATTTTGTTGTCATGGTTTCCAATAGAAAGTAGTTTTCCCATACTGATTCTAATGAGGATAATGATGGTTTGAGCCATGGTGGCAGTATCCATCAAATGGGGTGGGCACCTGAGTGGCACATTTATGACTGCAGGAGGGCACTATTATTGGCAATATACCGTACTTCCATGCCCAAAGCTCTGCTGATATCTGATGAGAGGGGGAGACTGGAGGGAAAATGACTCCTAGTAGGCTGTTCTCATGCAACCCTCTGGCTGCTGGACGTAAAGGAAGAATTTGCTTAGGAAAATTAAGCCAGGTAAGTGTTGTGTGTTTTACTATAAGGCTACACTATGGGCACAAAATCTAAAACTATAAAAACATTTGCAACACACTATTGATACTATTGTAAGAACGCTTGGACTGGCCGATCGGGGAGTCAAAGGATTCACTGGTAGACCCTAGCTGACACAATAAACACTCCAAGGATCCAGCACAAGACAATTACAGTTGGAGGTGACAATGGAGCCAACAACTTTTTTTTTTTCTAGGGGCTGTCACATCCCGTACACTTATTGCATATCCTCCGCATATGCCATAAATGGATGATCGATGCTGGTCACACCACTGGGACCTTTATCCAGCTCAAGAGTGGGCCCTGTCAAGTGCAGCTGTTGATGGGCATACAAATGAACGAGGGAGCCACATGTTTGGCTACCACTCCACTGATCTTGGGGTAGATGCAGGTCCCATTTTTGGGACCCACATCTACCATACATATGTGGTATATAGGATGATTGACAGCAGTGAAGGAATACTGATCACTGTGGCACCAACATCCACAGTTTCAATAATGTCTAAGCTAAGAATGAAGGAAAACGTCAGCATTCAGATGTATGTATGCACTGATGGTGATATGTAGGCAGTGGTTTACATATGGTTATGTTGTTTAGTCTCTTCATGATAGTACTATGTACTTAACCACACAATGTTGGTGCTAATGTTTGTAGGAATACAATTTTCAACATTTACTTGATTTTTCTGAAGAGCGCTAACCCTCCATAGAGCTTGTCGCGGCCTAACACAGTCCTTGTAATGGTTTATTATAGTATTGCAATGTAAGATGAGCAGAGGTCAAATGCCAAAAATAACAATAACTACTAATGAATCAAGTAAGTCATCTGAAACATGGGCCAGTTGCCTTTATACCAAAATTACATGGCCTCTGATACAGGGTTCACGTCATCCCCTCTTCCTGTCCCCAATCCCCTAGTCCCTATGCTTAATCAGTAGTCTAACGCAATTGTTGTGTTTGCTAGGGACGATCTTATAGATTGCTGTATTTCTTTATAGACCTAACAATTCTGTTATCATTTTATATTATACCGTATAGTTGCTATAGCTATTTGTGCAATTTCTACTATGTTTTTTTAGTTATTTTTACATAGTTGCATTGGTTGAAGAAAGACAAGTGCTATCTTCCCGTTACCAGCACTGGAAGTATTTATTTATTTATTTTAATTTTTCTTAGTTCTATTCTGGGTAGCAGAAATCAACCCCTTAGACCGAGCAGCTTTTGTACAGCAGATGTGCATCTTTCTGGTCCCTTGAGTGAAATAGCAATGGGATGGCCTTCTGCTAGGATTCAGGATAGCAGCTGCAGGCACATGTCAGGATCCATTCATCTATATAGAAGGAAGTGTCACTCTTGACTACAGGTCAAGAATAACAGTTGAAAGCAATCAGACTGGTGATGCTCGGCTCCTGTGATCCAGATATGTGGATCATTGGTCTTCGCGGCACATGTGCTCCGTCGTATCAACCGAATATACGGAGAAGAAAGCTAAAATCAGAGCAAGTCCTCGGGGTCTCTTTATCAAGACATCCCACTCTCCGAACAAACGTGGCAGTGAATGAAAAGAGAAACTGGTGCAGATCCAACGTCTTTATGTTGAAGCCTTTTTTTTTCCCTCCCTTTCTTAATTATAAATCTGCTCCCCCATCCAGCACTGCAGGCAGCTGACACATTTTGATAATTTTACCCTTAGGAAATGCCAAGAAAACATCTAATCCGTAGGAGATAGAAGTCAGCATCTTAAAGCGTTTTATGTTTGTGACTTTTGTGATGTTAGGAACCCGTCTTTACTATGTTCTTCAAAAGACTAGAAGTGCAAGAAGGTCAATGACATAGAGATGGAGATGCATGTAATCAGCAGAGGCCGTAGGGTTGCCGGCTCCATTTAATCACCATAAACCTGGTTTACATGGCCGTAGTAAAGCTGCATTTTGGCAAGCCATATTTTGGCGACCAAAACTCAGAACTCCCCCATTCTACTGAACAAAACTTCAATGGTGATAGTTTGTTTCATTTGATTGCAGGGACCTGTAATCTGAATGTTAAATCCGAATGTTTTCTGCGAATTGGATTTTGGTGTACAGGGGCTGCACTGTGCACTGGGTCTTCTCCTCCCTCTCTGTGATTCTCCGACCCCTCTGCTGCCTTCGGTCTTTAAATGACAGATTACTGCTTTCATCAGTGACCCAATTCCTTAGTTTTAAATATCGTTTCGGCGCCGTTCATTGCCATGATCTGCCCATGCACAGATTGAGTTACAGGCTGGTCTACAACAAAATGGTGGAGTCATTGTCGTGGTCTACGCGTGCACAGATTGAGTTTCCAGCTGGTCTACAGTAAAATAATGCCATCATTGCTGCGGGCCGTGTGTACGCAGATTGAGTTCCCAGTTCAATGATGTCTTGTAAAGATGACTGCGCATGTGTGACGCATATGGCAATGACGGCACCGTTTTATTGTAGACCAGTCAGGAACTCAATCTGCGCACCGCAAAAATGGCATTATTTTATTGCAGACCGCCAGGAAACTCAATTAGTGCACGTGAGGATCACCCCATTAGTGGCACCAATTCAAGATTTACAGCAAAGGACTCATCATTCAAAGACCAAACACAGGCCTGGGGAATCACAGACATGGAGGAGAAGACTAAGTGCACAGTGCAGCCCCTGTACACCAAAATCAAATTAGCAGAAAACTTCTCAAATGGTGATCAAAGAACAACAAAGCATATTTCTTCACCAAAGGTATCAGTTTAATCTGTATAAAAGATTAAAAGATACCCCTAATCTATGTACTGAGTAGACCCCTACTCCCTTGAAAAATTAGGCGTGCCATATAACCAGCATGATGTATTATATCTTATGTTATGACCCTTTTTTAAAGGATTCTTGAAGGGATTCTTCCATGATTGTAAAGTATGTTGGATAGGGGATAACTTGCTGATTTCTGGGACCCCCACTAATCACAAGTACAAGGGTCATGATTCCCCCATGTGAACGGAGTGATAGATCTGTAGCCACCATACAGTGCATTGGATACAAGGTCCCTATTAAGATATATAAGAAAAAGACACAACCTCTGCGTGAATGAGATGTGAGAGCTTCTGGAGACCACAGAGGAGACGGGGCAGCAAGAATTCCTGCGGTGAATCTATAAGATAGAAATAGACTGGATGTTCATTGCTGAATCGGGAGGATTTTCTGCCGTCTTTGGTTTCTATTCTTAGGCTTTCTGCTCACGCATTTTTTTTGGCTTTTAAAAAAAAATACATTCTGTTGGCATTTTTTTGCACTTCCACATTTTTACATACCTTTTCATTGGAATTTTTTCTTCCTGTAGAAAAGCCTATGGAAAGTGAAGCATGATGAAGTTTGATAAAAGGACAAAAAAAAAGGTGCGGTAAAAAGAAAAAACTTGGCACAATCTCTGTATTCAGAAATATAGATCAAAAGCTCTGATGGGACATCCTTATTTCTCCATGACTATCTCTGCACGTTACTATTAGGTGGTACTCTATCCCCTTGGAAAAGAAAAAAATCTTTTGTAGTGGATACGAGTAGATGAAATAGTGACCCACATTTCTGCTGATATTCATATTGGCCTATTGACTGGTATCTAACATAGGGCAAAAGAAAACTCTTCAGAGACTTCCATAGAAAACTATCTGAAAATAAGTAGTATTTTTTACGCAAACAATTTTACAGCTATTCTCAATTTTCCTAAAAGTGGTCTTGGACAGAAATTGCCATAAATGTGAAGCCGAAATCTATATTATCGCACAACATTTAGTGATTAGCGAACCATAAACTGCTGGAGTGCTTGGTACTGGAATCAAGCAGGTCGGACGCTCGGACATGCTCAACTTGAGTACCGAACATAATGTAAGTCAATGACGGACTCGAGCATTTTTCCGGGAGACCTCTACTTGAGGAGATGAGACAGAGCGAGCTCACAAAGAGTCCACTGACAGAGGGGACCCTGCTCTCCCAGGGAATTACTGGCTGCAGTACATGGGCTCAGATGATTCAAATGAGCTACTGTAGGAGGGCCTCTGAAATCCTCTGTACTGCTGTGGGAGGGCCTCTGACATCCTCTGAGCTGCTGTGGGAGGGCCTCTGACATCCTCGGTTCTACTGTAGGAGGGCCTCTGACATCCTCTGTGCTGCTGTGGGAGGGCCTGTGACATCCTCTGAGCTGCTGTGGGA